>JBDFRD010210891.1:0-35305 GCA_039654405.1 Bullina lineata | reverse complement strand
CAGATGTGACGACGACTTTCAGACTTGGATTGACAAAAATGATATAGAAGTGTAGTCCAAACGATACTACTACTATTAGCATGCTGAAAAAAACTGATTTGATGTGCTGTCACATTTATAATGTTATCATTTCTTTTTTTCCAGTGCCGCTCACATTTAGAGAGTGATGAAACAATCTTTGCTGACAAGACAAGGGAAGTAAATCTACTGACGGAAACGATAAGGGACATGGTATGTTATCATATAGGACAATATTTCTTGTTCTAATGAGAAACTTCTTTTCTTTCACTCTAAATAATATTTGAACAGTCCAACATTTTTTGCCTGTCTAGAATCATATGCTGATGTCTTTTTCTGCTTCCCTTTATTGCTTGTCTCAGAAAATTATCAACTTTTAATTACTCTTTGCAGTCATGGTGGGATTAAATTCTAATTAGTGTTGTGTTGTGTAATACCGTGCCTTTTTTTCTAATTCATATGTTATAAGCTTGAAGAGCAACGTAAACAGTTTAATGATGAGAATCTTAACTGCGTTTAGCATGCTTTTCCTTTCATTAACATGAAGTGGAGGAAATTAACACCAAGATAGAACTATCATAGAAATATGATAATACTCATTTTGCATTAGAGTTGGGAGGAAAAAAATTATTTATTGTGTCGTTTCTGGAACATAATGTTATGGCTATAACATGGCCAGGATATGAATACGACACAACATTATTGTTACAAGTTCGTATAATGCAGTTGTGATAAATCCCTGCTCCATTTTGTATAGGAAAAAACAGCGAGTGAGACGGATGTTCAGCTCAAGGAAATGACGTCCAAGTGCCAGCAGCAGACAGAGCAGATGATTGCCCAGCAGCTGAGAATTGAAGAGCTGGAAGCAGCATTAAAAGTAAGCACAGGACATAGTTATATCTTTACTTGTCATCTCTGTATCTGTGGCAATCTAGATACTTCAGGGCGTTTGATTTATAATATAAATCGGCAAATAATTTTGGTTTTGGAACAAGAGAGTGAACATTAAGCTTTAAATGTTTTTCTCCGTGAAATTGTGTTTAATATAGTATGATATGTATGATTTTGTTAATTTCTGGATGGGTTTTAGTTCCTGCATTTCAGTTGTCTTACGTTTGCTCAAAATTTTATTACTCTGTAGGTATTTGGTAATAGTTTCCAGAATTCAGCATGACTTGGATCTTCCTATAATGACAATGAACTATGGGATTTGAGGGCAAGCCAAGTTGTGGCAAGATATATAAATCTCTCACATATTCATCACCTATTCTAAAAAAAATAAAAGGCAAAAATAATGCTCACTGTTTGAAGAAAATATAATGCATTAATCTCTAACTTCTTTAAAGAATCATTAAATTATGTTAATCCCCACCCCCAAACCCACCCCTGCCTTCAGCTCCAAGAAATGCGAGCTAGCAGCGTCGACGAATCTGCCTCCTCCATCCAGTCTGCTCCGACTGGATACACAAAGTCAGTATCAGGCAGGAGACCCAAGTCCGTCCCGGCTCGTATGGTGCAGGCAGAGGATGTAAGTTTGTGTGCTTGACTCTTTTTCAATCAAATTAATGATGAAATTGAAGAGAGAGGTATTGATGTGGATTGAATATGAGTGCACGAACGAAGTGATTGTAGTTTGAAAGCATTCTGCATTTAATAGCAGACGAAGGAAAAAAAGATAAATTTATTTATTTTGTTTGGTGAAAGAATTATATTTAAAAAGGAAGCTCAGAATTAATTCTGTAATTAAAAAAAAAAAGAAAGTATGATAGCAAGATAGTGGATATCTGACACCCTCACATTGAGAGGTCCTGCTTCGTAACCCAAATGTCATGCCTAAAAAAATAGATTTTACAGAAGGAGATATTTTGACAAGCCATCTCTGCTGTTTCTCGAAACCATCTTTGATTAACTAGGAAAATGTAGGAATATATAATCAAGATTTATTATGAGATAGAAATGTCGAGCGTCCGTTTGTTTTTGTATTCTTTGGGATAGTTTCTTTTATTTGTATTGACACTTTACTTAATTGAGTTCTTAGGGAAGATACTTCACACGACTTTCACGAAATGGCTACAGGCACATTCTTCTTGGGAAGTACAGTAGTGTCTTTTATTTGTATTGACCACTTTCTGTTTCTCAGCTTCCCCGGAGCATTCATCCACTTTTTTGCATTCAATTCAGTACAGTGAGATCATGGCATGTTGTTTCCTTATTTCTCTAAGCAATCCCAGCTCCGACCACCGTCCCGCCTCATCAAGACCAGCCCTGCTTTGTTCACCCTAGAGAGGGTGATGCAGAGTTTCCGAGCTCGCAGCCAATTGCTGGTGAGTCGGCTGGAGGATGCTGATGATGTCCTGCACCAGACATTCAGTGATGACAGCGATGATGAGGGCTTGGATGCTGGGGAGCCACAGGAGACTGCTGTGAAGTAAGTATTTTGTTTTATCCGTCATATGAAGCTTGAAAAAGTATCTTGATCAAGTTCCAATCCAGTATGAGAAAGAATGAGAATTTTTTGGAGAACGTAGATGAGAAAGAATGAGCATTTTTTGGGAGGACATGAATGAGAATGTTTTGGAAGACATAGATGAGAAAAAATGAGAATTTATTGGAGAAAATAGCTGAAAGAATGAGAATGTTTTGGAGAACGTAGATGAGAAAGAATGAGAATTTATTGGAGAACATAGATGAGAAAGAATGAGAATATTTTGGAGAACAAGGATTTTGAATCTGGAAACTTTGACGAATTCTTGTTTGCTACAAAAATATCACACTATGTTTCTAAAACATTCTGGACTGGAACAAGACCATTTTCTGTTTGTTTTTTGTTTATTTTTGTAACACTGAACCAGCTCTAGAGTGTGTACCAGGATGCTATTGGATTGCTGTCTTTGTATTCTCATACGTGCCAACTTTACGGATTCGCTGTAAGAAATTACTGTTTACTGGCAGTTTCGGTCAAATTACAGCAAGGACACAATGAATATATGCTTTAAAGTCTCATTGCCGTTGCGTTTTTCGTTCTTTGGCGTTATCCTTGTATGCGGTAAAATTACTCTTTTGGGTCCTCATTTTACTGCGAGTTCAGCTCGTGATCACCCCAAGCCTCAAATGGGGTTGGCATGTGTGGTATTCTGTGGGTGGGAGAAGCAGTGTGAAACAAATAATTCACCGAGCACAGAAATATATTTATTTTATGTTTCAAAGTAAGCTTTTGACAGATTTTTGAAATCTTTCATTTATTTTCTTCCTCTTAATTGGATAGTGATATTCTCTCTTGTAAAGGCAAGGCAGAAAGGTCCAGCGGAGAGGCACATTCCAGATTAGAGGTCCGGGTCAGAACGGAGATGGGGAGACAAAGTCCAGGAGCAGTCTGCCAGAGATTACCGTCTCCAGCAGGAATGGTAAGCCTGGGTTTGTTTGTTTGTTTTTGTTAGTTATTTATTTCCTTATTGCTTGTCCTCTTGTGTGTTTGACAAGGAACTACTTCTTAGCTTAGAGACAGTGGTGCTTGCCATTCAAGGAATGGTGAATTTCAGGTTTAATCTTTAAATAAAAATACTATGGCTTTTTAGTGACAGATAGTATTTTTATATTTTAATCATCTACATCATTTTCCTCTTCCATAACAGCAATATTAAAAGTAAAACGCAAGAGAGAATAAGGTACATAATACAATATATACAGTTTTTGCTGGCTGTTATTTTTTCAGTAAGATGTACCTTTTCTTGAGTAAGTGGCTTGGAAAAAAGTATGAAATAAGAACATGAATAAAAATAATGTTTAATAACTAATTAAGATACTCTTTCTTTGTTTTTTGTTTTGTTTTTTATATTGAGCCTGGAATAAATTGATGCACACAGCATACACATTGTATGTGGTGGCAAAAGTGATTACATGAGCATAATTTTTATTTTTTACTTGGTTTTGTTAGAGTCATGAAATCAGTTCCTTTTCTATTTCTTTTGCACTCATTACCAGCAAGCTCTGCCTCATATGCATATATATTAATGGATACAATTGAAATGATTCGCATTCAATTATCATTATTATTTTTCTCCTTTAGGGGGTGATCACGTTTTCCGCTCAAGCACTCATATTGCTGACAGCATCACGAGGGGAGGCGGAGAGGGGGCCCGGGCTAGTCAGGAAAGCGGGCGTCTAATTAATATGGATGTGCAGTCCAGTGCCGAGATTCAGAGAAAGTTGATCAAGCAGTCACAGCTAAGGGCGCTGGAGGCCAACCAGAAGATTAGGGACTTGTCCATCAATATCAGGTGAGGCTGGCATTGATGTGATTAAAGTTGCATCTTTATCTAGTAGTAAGTAAGTAAAGTTCCTTTAAGGGCTGTGAGGCCCATAGAGCTGGAGCTTATCCCTGTTTCGGTAACATGAAGCAGAATAGATGATTTTTTACATAATCTCCTTGACAGGACGCTAGTCTGTCATAGGCTTACTTCCCCAGCAGAATATGCCGGTACTCATTTTGCACCTGGGTGGGCAGAGGAAAAATGTTGTAAAGTGTTTTTCCCAAGGACACAACACAGTTACCTCCCGGATTTGAACCTTGGACCATTAGATTAGGAGTCCTAACCATTCGGTCACCGTGCCACTTGCTTTATCTCTTCCTGTTTTTAAGTTTTGGTCTCTGGATTGTAAAAGCTCCTTTTTAAAAAAGAATTCCTAGGTGTATTTGTCAAGTTGATATGCTTGTCTTTACGTACTTACTTAACGTACACGCAGAGTGGGCGCTGCTTGAAGGCCACTTGGACGCTGCTTGCAGGCCCCAAAAGGGACGAGCATTCGGCCTGGAGGAGACGGAGTGGAAGCCACTCTCGGGCCGCTCCCCTTATCATTTTTTAGACCTACATAGGCAAAAAAAAAGTGCGGTGTTGTATCATGGCTGAGTAGGGTGAGACTGGGTTGCGGGGTCACACGACATCGAGACTATTTGGGGGGGGGAAAAGGGGGGGTTAGAGAGCGATGAGAGTGGATAGGCCTGGCCTGGTGAACAGGGGTAGGGTGGGATGGGGCAGAGGGAACGCGGCTTTGCTTTCCACCGCGGCTAGGGGTTAACTCTAGAATAAAAAAAAATAGTTTCTCGTGATTTAGGCAGCGGCTGCTTCAAAAAATTCAGTCGGGGAAGAAGACGGATTTTTTAGTTGAAAACGGGCTCTTATGCGGACAGATTATATAGGGAAAATTCCGTTTCACGAGAATGGCGGGTTCTTAGGCGGATCGGGCTCTTAGGCGGAGACCACTGTACTCAGAAATATTTTTAAAGTGTAAGTGTTTGGCAGGCACCATCACTGCAGCCATTACCTCTACCAGCAACACCTCTGTCACTGCCACTGCCACAATCACTATCACCACCACCACCGCAACTTTCACCACTACCATCGTCATCTTTTTCTGAGAGAACTTTGTATTCCTATCAAACCAATAAATGTGAATGTTATCCACATTTTCTTTTACTTAAAGAGTTAAATCTACTTGTCCTTTCGCTTTTCTCAGGCATTTCAATCCTTTTGACTCATGAGTGCACATGAAGATATGTGGGTGTTTAATATGACACTTGTAAGTAATACCTGTGTCTTTCTCTGTCTGCTCTTTAGGCTGTTTTCATTCTGTGAATCTGAGAAGAGATTTGACCTGCTGGCCCAGAGTGCCTATCACCAAGGCTGTGTGCTGAAGGTTGAGCACTACCTGCACTATTCAAGGACAATGCCTTCTCAACCAACAGAATCTGGCTTGTCTTCACAATCTGATCAGACATCAGTTATGAGACAACATGGACATTCTACGGATTCCTCCCAGCAGTATCTTCCTCCTTTATCTGGTCTTTCATCTTCTGGATCAAGAGGAGTGACTGTTTCTCAGCTTTTGAGGGATACTACATTGCAGTCGGGAGAAAACATTCTCTCCCTTCCTACTTGTACAGATTTCCAGCACACAAAAAATGCAACATTGGACATGGACGATAAATCTTCACGACCTCATCATGACCATGGGAAGTTTTTGAAAGATCATGTCAATCTTTTTCTTCTTTCTACCTCAACACGAGGGGACATTGCCATCTGGCCCCTCAAGGAAATGTTGAAGAAAATCTGCTCTGATTGGGTGCTTCATCACTTAAAGTCAGCCAAAACAGTCGATACTTTAAGCAACAGTAGCTCTAATGAAAGCCCCGAGAAAGATTCACAAGAGGAAAATGATATTGCCGATTTTGAGGATGGTCTCGAGGGTTTCACAAGTGAGATTACGGAGGACTGGCAGCCTGGGGTCTGCTTGAAGGCTCATCAATCAGGTGTCAACAGTTTACACATGTTTCAACTTTCTGGTGAGTGCGCTGATGTAATTATCTTATCATACGTTGATTGCACACATCATTGAAATTTTGCTTTTGACTGGTGTTGTTAGCATTTGTTTTAAAGTCTTTATAATTTATGCTCTTTCTAGATTCCAGACAGGTTTTAAAAAGAAGCTATTTTGTTTTTATAGCTTTCAACTACAATCCAGTTATTCTTTTGTCAGTATCAGCAAAAGTATCACAGTAACAGTGCACATGTAACAGTAAACAGGTGCAATCTTAGTAGAACTGAATTTCATCCTTAAGAAATAGATTAATCTCAAATGAGTGTTTTTATGGGGCAGTCTTCATTGAGTTGATGGGGTAAAGTAAAGTTTTTTCAAGGCCTATGAGGCCCATAGAGCCAGAGCTTGTCCCAGTTTCCATAACATGAAGTGAAACAGATGATTTTGACATAATCTTCCAGACAGGAGGCTAGTCATTCATAGGTCTACCTATTCAGCAGAATGTGCCTGTACCCAATTCGCACCTGGATGGGGAAAGGAAAAATTCTGTAAAGTGTCTTTCCCAAGGACACAACATGGCTCCTGAACTCAAACTCAGGTTGCAAGTTCACTCTTACTATTTGGTCACTCTGCCAAACTGAAGCTCAATTTGCAAAAAAACGTTCATTATTCTGTGATCCTAATTAAAACATTTTTTTTCTTTGAACAGAGAAGCAGTGCCTTCTTGTCTCAGGAGGAGATGATAATGCTGTCTGTCTACAACTGTTGGAAGTGCTGGACTCTGGTTTTTCTGTGAAAGCAAAGGTTACACATGAGAATGCTCATGCAACACAGATTACTGGTAGGAGGCCATTTGTTTGCTTATACGCATCCAATGGATGGCATTTGTAATTCAGAATACAGTATGTGAGATAATGTGTTGAGGATGTCTGGATAAGTCAGTTCCTTCAGGGTCAATGAGGCCCATAGAGCTGGAGCTTATCCTGGTTTCGGTAGCGTGAAGTGGAACAGTTGATTTTTACTTCATCTCTTAGACAGGATGCTAGTCTGTTGTAGGTTTACTTCCCGAGCAGAATATACCGGTACCCAATTCGCACCTGGATGGGGAGAGGAAATATGGTGTAAAGTGTCTTTCCCAAGGACACAACATGGTGACCTCCTGGACCCTTGGATTAGGAGTCCAATGCTCTGACCATTCAACCATCACGTCACTATGTCTGGATAAACAAATGCATAAATGACAGTAATGCTTAACCAGAGATCATTCATTAGAATTGTGCTTTGCTTGGTCATATTCTAAATCTAAAACCTGCTTGCTTCAGTAAAACTATAGAAACAGAATGTGGGATAGGTGTGTTATGTTGGAAAGCAACTTACACAGGTATAGAATCTAACCTTTCCAAATGAAATGAAACAAAATTGAAAGAATCAGCAATTATACGTGTGTCTTTTTTTTGTCAAAGTAATTACAAAAGAGTGAAAAGAAAAAAAGGTTGTAATAAGGTTGTAAAAGGAATGAAGTGGATAGAATCCTCATTGATGTATCTTAGTTCACGCAGTGAGGACATGTTTCCAGCCTATCATCTTTTTTAGGGGCTCGTTGTTTGTGATTTTTTTTATATCTGAACAATTCTAGCACAGCATGATGTGAATGGAGTTCTATCACTTTTTATAGAGGTAAATTTTTCTAAAGGTGGTAATTATGCAAATATTTCTTTCAAAGGCTGCTTCGTAAAAAGTGTCATAAGAAAATCACTGTGAATTTTTATTAATTTCAAGTGAAATGAAGTGTTTCTCTCTCTTTTTTTTTCAATTTATATAACAGGTGTAAAGATTCTGTCTTCATCAGTTATAGTAAGTGCATCCATTGACCAAAGGATAAACATTTGGACTATCAGAATTGCTGAGGACAATCTTCAGGTAAGATGCATTCTTTTGTTGTGGATTCATAGTGCATTTGTATTTAACATATCTGAATTTCTAGATTAAAAAAAGAGAGCGGAATTCAGATAGGGCCATTGTGGCAAACTCTCTCCTACAACTTTCAACATCAAGGATCCATAGTCATTTCTTTTTTTTTCCCCGTCTTTCTTTCAAAATATACTATGCTTATATTTGCACATGAATAGTGTAAACATAGCTTGCTTTCAGCATTTTTTTTAAGGAAGGATATTCGTCCTCTCATTCATATGATGTATATCAGTATATTATAAGTTATTTTTTCCTACTTTTCAGCTTCAGCTTCGGTTCAGCAAATATGTCCACATTGCAGATTTATCGTGTATGGATGTATGCATACACAGGTAAGCTCTCTTCAATATCAAAAAGAAAATGGAATAGAGAAAAGAAGATGCAAGGAACATTAGAAGTAATAAAGGAAATGGAGTGTATTATTTTATGAACAGGTAAATGTGAGCAGGCATGCAATCACTACTTTATGACAAAAGATTTAAATTTGAATGATGTATTCAGTAGTTGTTGCTAGCTGCCCATCTGATCTTCCATTTAGTAATTTAAATGTCATATTAACCCTTTCGTTGCCAAATTTGCTGATCGCTGAAAAGCAATAATTTGCCAGTTGCCAAACATTAATGGTGTTACATCGCTGAATCCAAATATTAATTAACATGACACCCACTTCCGTTCCGCACTAAACGAACAAAAAGAACTAATTTTTTTTTATTCAAGTTCTCATTATTTCATTCAAATGTTTCAGGATTCAGCAACAGATAGCTGGCAGTGAAAGGGTTAATATTATTAAAGAAATCGTGTGGGTGTGTAATTACATTTATTCGCTGAGAGTGGCTGTTTTGGTTTGCTCTCAAGCATATTTTCTATGCAACACTACTCTCGTCAATCATTTCCATCCAAATGTATGAAGTTGTCAAAATTACAAATATGAACAATTAAACAGTCAAAGCATTTGATTATTTTCATTTCGTCTTGATTATATGTCTGAATTGGGCTTTTTTTTTTTGTTCAATTGCTTCTTTTTATTTCAAGTGTTAAGGACAATGTGAAAAGATTGAAAATTCATACCACAAGGAATCAGAGGTTATTCCATTGCAACAATTTGCATGCTTGAGCAAGACAAATTAAAAGTTCCAGTAATAACCATCTTTGTTCTTTCCATACAAGAAACAATGATGTGGTTCAGAGAGTACTGGAAAAACTCTTTAAAATCTTTTAAACATTTTTTAAAATGTTTTTCACCTGACACAGACAGGCCTAGAGTAAAAAACAATCTCTTGCAATGTAGATGTAATCTTAAAGTGTTTGAAAAAGCATATAATTGGATTTTGAATTCAGTTATATGTGTACTAAATGTTCTTTTGTGTTATGTTCTATTGTGAAATGGTACTAATTCATCTTTTTTTTTTCCTCAGTAACTCTGTGTACCTCTGTGTTGGAGGGGAGGGACTTTGTCTCTACAGCCTTGATTCTATATCTCAGGATGAATGAATAGCAGGCACTGTTGTCTGCGCTTAACCATCCCCGGTGGCAGATTCCTTGGACCTCTAACTGCAGAATGCAGAAAAACTAAATTGTATCATTGTATCTTATTTATCATGATTTTTTTAGAAAGGACAAATTGTCATGCTCCCATAAATCCATAAATGTGAGTTTAGGGGTTTGTGAGAATTCAGATAATTATAACCAGTCAATGAGTAGTAATATCTTTTCCTTGTGTCTATAATATTAGAAATAAATGAAGGCTGCAACCTTTTAATCTTGATATGGATACTGGTTGATTTTGTGGGTAGCTTTTGTATTGTAGACAAATGATTAACTAACAACTTGTAACATAAGAATTAGAATCATTAATGAAAGTTCCATCAAGGCCTATGGGGCCCATAGAGCCAGAGCTGATCACAGTTTTGGTAGCGTGAAATGGAATAGAGAGAACACTATTCTGTCGTAGGTTTACTTCCCCAGCAGAATATACCAGTACCTAATTTGCACTTGGGTGGGGAGAGGAAAAATGGTGTAAAGTATCTTTCCCAAGGACACAAGATGATAACTCCTGGATTTTGAACCCTTGGATTTGGAGTACAACACTGTAACTAGTGTAACCACTCGGCCACTGTGCCATGAAAAAGAACCCATTAATGTTTTGATGGATGTGAAATATTAGATGATTGCTCTTATTGGTGTCTTGATAGCTAAAAACATAACAATATAAAGATAGTGATGATGGTTCTCATAAGAGGCGTTTTACATATTGTGTGTACCTTGACTTAAAATTAAAAGGATTATAATTATATGTAATGTAAAAAGGATATAATTATATGTAATGTATTTCTTTGAATAAAAGCTCAACAACCCAGTGGAATATAGCCAAAGCTTTCACTTTATAATCCTTTTCAGATTAAACATCACACATTTCATACTTAAAACAGCTTGGTTAAAACACAGAATTTGACATAGCAAACTAAAAAGCTGAATTTACCAATGGTAATGATGGTATGGAATTATACAGAAACATGCGACAATACAGCATTTTGTTTGATAAATAACTTTTCTCCAAAAAGTGTAAATCACAGTACAAGATCAGAGCAACATTATCACTGCATAACAGACCATAAGTAAAAAGTGTCAGTTCACAAGGATTTTTTTTTTTAATTTGTTGAGTTCACACATTAAACAAAATATCACTATAAAGCTGTTTGTATGAAAATGTAAACAACAAAAAGTTTTTATTATGCTATGTGGAAGCAAATGGGGTACATTTCTATAGAAGATGTACTTTTACAAATCAGAACAGAAATGTTTTAAATGCCATCCCTTTGTAATTCAATATAAACTTGATATTTAATTAGATCCAACCTTTCAGAATAAATATCACATATTTTCATTCTGAAATAGTCTGGTTAAAAACAGATAATTTGATAGAAGCTGCTATAATTCCAATATATACAAATTGTGCACAATGATATGAAACCATTTAGACCACAGTGATTTATTCATCTATAATTATAATGTCAATTGTTATTGATAATTATTCTAAAAGTGTAAATCCCTAGTAGATAAAGAGTTAAAATTGCATCATTCCAAACAACTAAAAAAAAACAAAACAAACAGCCGCACAACAAACTTATTTTCTATAAGTTCAGGCTTTACATGTTTACATAAAAAAAAGTTTCAAAGTCACGTGTATTAGTTTCTCTGGCAGTATGGCGTAGCATAGATAAACTGAATTTCACAGAAACTTCAACATTTTGTTTCATGATCAATCAAAGGCATACAAAAGAGAATGTTTGCACATCAATCTGTCAATGATATGTTAGTCCTCTAATATTTGTTTTCATATATGCAAGTAATTAAAAAACACTCATTCTTCTGTTATTCTTTCCCATTTCTCTTGCAACCATCGCCTTGCTCATACATTTGTCAAAATGTCACCTCTAGAGATAATTGATATTGTGCATTTCCCTTGGACTGGTCCTGACTGGTGTATGATAATTAAGACAATAAGAGTAAAAAGGGAGAAAAAGCTTGTGTTTACTTCAAACGTGCTGATATGTTACTGTATGTTTTTTCAGCATTTTTCAAAGGAAAAAAGAATTAGAGAAAGAAAGTTGCAGCTACAACATCAAAAGTTTAAAAACATTATTAATAGTTAAGTATAATGCAATTTGTCAGTTTGACATATATTGTCTTATCAAAATCATTTTGTTTTGCAGAGTAGAATATTTATTGATGGGATATAAGTTATGGATGCTGCATTGGTTATAAGTGTGGTTAAGAATGTTTAACCCGTAAGGTACAAGATCACATTACGGTACAGCTGTACTCATTGAATACTTGGAAAGTATGCTGAAAATGAATAAAACACACACATACAAAGGTCTGCCTTTTACCATTCTATTCTAATATGAAAGGAACATCATTAATTGTTGACCTAATAAATCATATGGTCTTAAAGAAAATTTGAAATGACCAATAACTTTGAACAGCATGAAAACCTAAGGATTAAGGGTTTATTCACATGGATAGGTTAAGGTTTTCTACATCACATTCATTTCCATCTATGAATGCATTGACAAATAAAACGAAGTAAACTTAGAGTCATTCATAAGTGAAAATTAGGGGGAAGGGGATATTAGGAAAGATTCTCTGTGGTAGTACAAAAAACATGAATGCTTTTTTTAGTTTTGATTTACTGTATTTGAAGTCATACTTTTCTATTAACCAACATATTCCACGGTCAAAATGTTTTACCATAAATACATGTACACGTAATCATTTCCTATGTTTAAATATGAAGTGAAAAGAAATAGTTTCAAAACTATTGCTTTGCGGATAAAACCTCCCCATTTAAATAAAATATAAAAAAATACATGATATTATGTCACGAAAATGAATCAAAATTATATTATGATGAAAATAAAAAGTAATTGTTATAGACTTGAGCAAGTAAATTTCACTGCACTTTAAAATAAGGATATTTACCTTTGACCATGACACATGACAGTGTAAACAGCTGTTATTTTTTGTGCCAGTTTCAACTTTTGCACTGAAACTTTAAAAAAAAATATTTTTTTTTAACGTTTAGATGGGAAGTAGAAATAATATGGTAAATATGTAAGCAGTTTGAAATTTTCTCTAAATGCCCACAGAAAAAAAATAAAAAGAATGATCTTTCTAGGGCCAAAAAATGACGTGATTACACATCATATATAAATTATATATGTATACTGTTATACAAATACTGTTAACTGAAAACAACTACAAAAAAAGATGGATCACAAATGCAGTGCAGCAGTAGCAAAAAGGAACACAGCAGCATGACAGTTTAAGGGACGCAACAGAGAAGTAGGTCAAATAGTCATAAATTAATCATTGCATTCAGTTGCACCGCTTGACCAGTCTCAGTTTTGGACAACATCAAGGATTTGACTGATCACATGGTTTGTCCTGTGCCAACTTGATATGGGTCGAGCTGTTCTGCTCTTATAGCAAGCATTAGCATTTGTGTATTCTTGATAGAAAGGCAAAGAAAACATCCCCCCATTAAATTTTTCCCCTTATCATTTCTGTCTGTTTGGTATCAAACCTTGTAAGTGTCCGACGATTGTGGCGAATCTGAATCAGAAACACATAATTGTACTTTTGCTCCTCTCACCCATTTTTACCCACATCTGCTCTGTTCTGATTTTTCTATTGGTCTTGAATCCTTGTCAAAAGTATTAGATATCTTAAAACATTGTAAAAATTAATAAAGATCTTCCAAGACCTATAAAGTCCATAGAGCCAAAGTTTATCTTGGTTTCAGAAGCATGAAGCGGAACACATGATTTTTAGATGATCTCTTAGATATGTCTACTGCAGTAGACCCAATTTGCACCTGGGGGGGAGAGGAAAATTGCTGTCAAGATTCAAATTCAGCACCCATGAATTGGGAGTACAAGCTCTGATCATTCAGCCACTGCCACCCATAATTATATTTGTTTAGCATGCAGAAATTATGGAGTCAGTGAGTTAAAGTATTCTTTTTTCCGTCTCCAAAATTCTAAAAACATCAACAATAAATTAATAAATAACGTTTGACTGACCAGTACATGTTACAATGAACGAAAAAGGAAAAAGTGAAGAATTTGAGCAGTAAGAAGCAAGGATTTCACAGTCTCACAAGACATTTCGACTCCAACAGACAATTAAGGCATGCCCAGTTCAAATAAAATTGAGGAATGTGGAATTACTGGTGAAATATTCCTTTGCAGACGACGAATGCCATTGTTCATAAGCAATATCCATGAGTAAGTATGATAATAAGTCTGATAAACAATGAGGTTGTATTTGTGTAAAATAATCAGTAGAAAATTAGACTGATAATACCAACTATGTTCTGAGACAGATCAAAGCAGACAAAATTATAAAATCAAGTATCTATTGCTTAAAAAAAAAAAAGTTTGGGGATTTCAACAATGTCTGCGACTAATTCTATTATGCATCATTTAATATTGTATGTTTGAATAATAGCAGCTATTTTTGGGCAGAGCAAAATACAAGGGTTGACAGTTATTTCCTCAATAGTTCAAATATGCGTTATTAAGATATAAAGTTATTTTGATTATAGTTGATATTTTTCTGGCAGTGCAAAAATACAGAGCTACTGTCTCTGATATGTCCTAGCTCTGACTGTTGCTATTTTTGAAGACGACTAGATGATTTCTTGGTTCTAAATATGATATCAGCACCAAAAGCAAAGTGAATAGACATGACTAAATGATACAAAGCTAAATACGGCAATGTTGTCATTCTGACAGAAAGCGATGTAACAAAAAAGGATTTCAACAAAAATAGGAAATTATTCAAAGGTAGCAGTCATCATTGAATCAAGTAAATGAAAAAATGTTGATGCTAATCTTAAAATCCAGACGTATAATTACATAGCACTTGAACACACAATATATTTTCATTGAAAGCAGTTTCTCTATCCTAAAAGTTCTAAATTCTTGAGGCTAAGTTTTCAGGTCTCTCTGGTTCTTAACTCTCAAAAAGTATAACTCATTTATAAATCACCTCAATTGTATTAAGAAATCATCATCAGAATAAATGCATTATAAAATATTGGAGGAAATAAATGAAATAGTCATTTTCTATTCTTCCAAATGTTGATTTATAAAATAAATCAAAGTAAGTTACTGATTAATTATGTGCTAATTTATATAATTTATCAATTAAACAGTGACGCATTAATTTTGATTAGTCATTAATTTTTCAATGCAGCAGTCTGAGCACAATGATTAATGTCATAAATGAAAGAAAACAAAAGTCAACAATAATTAGGAGGCATCAAGTTCTGAATAGCAATCCTTTCAGTTGGCCTCATGACGAAAATCTTAAAGCCATTATTTCAATCTTTTCTTCCGTCCAACACTTTCAGTATTTCATCTCTTTCTGTTTCTGCTGTCTGTACAGCCAGTTGTATACCCTCACGAATCTGTGAAGTCAGAAAATAAAAGAAATGAAATAAAATGTTTTCTCCACAAACTAAACAATTTTACTGCCTTTCTTGTGAATTGTTCTGAATTTATGCAATTTTCACATGAATAAAATATATGTCTTATGATTTTCAACAATTAACTGACTAATAAGGCAAACACTGCACTGTGCCCTGTCACTTAAAACAAATTTTTTTTTGACTTACATAAGTATCAATTTCAGTTTAGGCAATAAAAATCCCTTGCAATGGGAAAACAACTGTATTCAAGGCTAATAAAAGCCTTTTGAAAGTTTTTTTCCTCATACAAAAACAAATGTTGCATTATAAATGAACTCACCTTGTTGGTGAATTCAGTGTCAGTTATCTGGTCTAAATTAGTCATCACATTGTAATAGGCTCCCCACACACCAGCCTCTAGCACTCTTGCACCTGTCTGAGAAATGTTCGTCTGGTCAGCCGTGATTCAGTATGCACGATTCAATACATACAAACAACAGACCATGCACAGACTGCATCAAAACTGGCCTGTTAAATTGATGAGAACTATATATCCTCTTCTTTAAATGCTCATGGTGATGTCCAATGACAATTGGCGGTCCAATTATTGTGAATTCTGAATGTGCATATGTTTAAAGTCCAAAATTATTGCTCAATTGAATAATGGAACTATTTTGCATTGGAGAAAATGAAGTGATAAAGATATTACAGAAGAACAGAATCCATTAATGGTGAATTATTTTGGGGGAAGGAGCATTCTGAGATTAGCTTCACATGTAAATTTAAGGTAAAATTAATTTTTATCGTTTCGAAATGATTCAAAACCAATTTATAAAAATTAAGCCTATGCACCTCACGAATCCATATCAACATATTTAGAGAAAAATTCCTTTCTGTCTTTACAGGGCTACATATTATTTATAAATTATAACTACTTATATTTTTACTGATACCTGCAGGTCAGACTTGCAATTGATATTTCCTTTATGAGCAAGCTCTTTCATGTGGGGCCACATCTGATTGGCAATCTTGGCAACACACATTGGAACTTGAACGGCTGCCAACATGCCTTGTTTCATGGCCTCTTTTCGTCTGCATTGAATGAAAGAATCAGGCTAAACTCAAGAAAAAAATTCTTTATTATGCATCATATTCATTACAACTTAAAATTGTTTATTATGAAAAAAAAAAATGAGTTAATCAATCATTGCAAAGCCTTCGTATGACAAGCATGTTTTGTGGCAAAGCCTTCGTGTGACAAGCATGTTTTGTGATATAAGTGGAGATTTATACCAGAAAGAAGTAAATGAGAGCTAAACCAATTACCACAGAACAATTGCATTTTTATTTTCAAGATTTTTTGCTTATAGTTTTATCCATGCATAGTCCAATGTCCATTTCTCTAGGCTCACTTTTCATCAATACGACAATATTTCACAGAATATTGGTCTGCACTAAGACTGAAATCATTACATCATTATTACATTTCATTTATGCTGATGAAGCTTTCAAAGTTCAACTTGTGTTCAACCATATTCACTGGCTGTCTTCACTTACTCTTCTTTTTCTTCTTCTGTGGTCTTGGGGAGCTTCATTGCAAGCTGTTGACAGGTTAGAGGAAGCATTAAACTATTAATAGCCTACCCATTTCATATTTAAAGATCATAATTTCAATAATACAATTTTGTTATAAAGTACAATTATTAACTTATTTCTTCTTCATTCCTCACTTCTCTCAACCCTTAATTAACTTACTTATCTTTTTTTCAGGAATCTGACATTCAGTTTAATGGGTAATTATTTTCTTATTGGAATTTTCAAACAAATCTGTCCCACTTTTTCATATATTATTCTTAAATGGAAAGAAAGAAATCACTTGAAATAATGAAACCACATGCAACACTTTAACATCCATCCAGAAAAATAATGAAGTATGGGAATATTTAGGCCTGATATTAACTTTACCATGAATTCACTGAAAGCAGCAGCATCGGCATCAATGAAGGGCACTAAGTCTTTCATGCCTTGGTACAATGGTGGAATCAGCCTGCGCATGTCTTTGTCCAAATCAGCAAACTTTCGATTTCCATATGTTAGAAAACCAACCATTGAACCTAGGGCTGCACCCTGAAAGTTTAAGGGGGAAAAAAAATTACAAGAAATTTGATTAGTCAGTAAACTTTACAAAGTAACAAACACAACCAAATGAAGCTATCCTGTAAAAATACAAACCAACGTTTGACATTACTGTCTTTGAAGGGTGAAACAAAAGTGAAGCCCAAGCCGCATCAAAGAAACACAGTCTCGGAGTCCAAAAAGAGGACTTGTCGAACATTGGTTTGTCTTTGTGTATTTTTATGGGATAGCTTCATTTGGTTGTGTTTGCTACTTTGCATTTTTCAGCTTCTCTGCAGCTTTCATTCACTTTTTTTTGCATTTATAGTAAACTTTACAGTACTTTTACAGTCGATATTTTAAAGGACACTGAATACTGTTAATCTTTAAGGGACATATTAAAACTGTTAGTTTAGAGGAAAAAAAAGTACAGTTAAGCAGCATTAAACAAAGCAAATGGTTCTTCTTAGTAATAATTAGCTCAGATTACTAATGAGGGGAGAAACAATGAAAATGGAAGGCTTAAGCTTACCAAAGAAGCAGCCAGTGCTGCCACTGACCCACCCCCAGGGGATGGAGACCGGGAACCCACGGTGAGCACAAAGTCTTTGAGATCCATAGCGGCAAGAGGCCCCTCTTTGTCTGACTGGATCATATATCTGAGAAAGCAAAGTAGCTTGATGGAAACACTGGTGCAGCCACTAAACTTGTGCTCAATTTGAAGAATTTCAAGTCAAAAGGGGAATTTAGGTATACAATAACATGAAGTAACAGAAGCACTGACAGCAGTCATTACATTATCTAGCAACATAAAGCAGAGATCTTTACGTTAAGCTGTCATTTGAAGCTAGCAAACCAAACACAAAAAGACTTAAAAAATCTTGTGTTGACACAATATTTATAGATCTTCCTTTAAACAAACAGCACTGATATATATGGACTTACTCTACAATTCTTTCTTTGGGACTAAAAGCACCAAGTGAATTTAGGCCCAGCCTGTTGATGACCTATAAAAAGCATAAAACAAATGATGTAAAATGTAAACATTATGTTATACAGAACACTGAATGCTCCATCATATTATTACAGACTGTAATACAAGTTGAGTGATTTCACAAGAAGTAGTTAATCATAAACGATGTCAAAAACTATGTTAAAAAAGAAGTCTCTACCAAACATTTTGTTCTTTTTAAATAAATGCCGTTTTCAGTAATGAACTTGTGATCGTTTCATT
This sequence comes from Bullina lineata, assembly GCA_039654405.1. NCBI lineage: Eukaryota > Metazoa > Mollusca > Gastropoda > Bullinidae > Bullina > Bullina lineata. The sequence goes on along the minus strand of JBDFRD010210891.1, from coordinate 16,676 downwards.
TCAAACACATTAAGGACTAACAAAAATTTATAAATTTATAGCCTGGCAAATCTTGTTTTCACCATAGCACCAAGCAATGTGCAGCATACATTACATTCATTCAAAAATGTAAATGTTCACACCATTTCTGACAGTTACATTCTAATGTTACAAGTATGGTAACTGAAATCAATTAAAAAGGAAAAATCCACTCACGAGTCTTAGTTTCTGATCCTCCTCTAAAATGAACAAATTTTGCTTATCCATATAATATTGTGCTGTATCCATCATTGCTTCCAAAGGTACTAGACCAACAATTTGAGAGCCCACAACAGCAATGTTCAATTCCTGAAGAAAATCAAAATGAAAAGTTAGCATGCTTTAACAGAAAAAAAGAACAAAAAAAGAATTTTTAAGTACTAGTAACGTACCCGTTCTACAAAAAAAGTAGACCGTTTTGCTTGCTCCGTCGCAATTTCATGTTGTGTGGTCTGTCAGACATGCGTTTTCAGCATGACGATACCTTCACTGGGACATGGTACTAGTTGCTAGTATCTACTACCAGCACAACAGTGATAGTATTGACTATTAAAACTGAAACACTTCATCACGCATCCTGAAGCAGTGCTACTCTTGTTGTTTCTTTTTCAATTTGTTATTTTGCCAAATCATCTTCAACTTCAAGTGGAGTACATTGCTCCTATAATATAATATAATATAATATAATATAATATAATATAACATATGTCATGTATTTCATAAAATGAAGAACAAACTTATTAGATCTATTCATTTATTTCAAGCAGGCCTAGTTAGTCAAGTTCAGTGCTAGCTATGGAAGAAAAAAAAGGGAAGCTGGGAGGGGGGAAAGAAAGTTCACTGAGGAGTCAAGGAGATGAGCTGGCCTCTCACATCGCACGTGTGTTCGTTATGCAAGGACAGGACAAGTCTGGGATAGAGCAAGTTGTCTTTGTCCGAGATATAAGATGGGAGGGAGATGTTAAAATTGGAGCAGTATGTAGATGGAGAAGAAGGTGATAAACAAATAAATCGATGGAGGAACTGCAGGAGAGAAAAAAATAGGATAAAAAAGACTAAGAGAGCACATTTTAATAAGTGAAAGATGAGCAAAGATAGTGAAGGATGGCATAGGCGGACAGGACGCAGAGATGATGGGAGGAGGAGGAGGAGAAATAAATGCAATATTTAACGACTTGTTTACAATAAATAAGCTGTTTTTTTCCATCAGCATGACAGAGGGAGCAAACATATTTAACAAGTTCTTGGAAGTGAACAAAGGAGAAGACCTACTAGAGCCTCAAGAAGTCAACAGTAGCTTAGGGGACAAAGACCCAATGGTAGAACTTGATTCCGACTGGGAACCTGCTGATTCAGACGAAGAAGCTTCAGAGTCTGAATTAGAAGAGCCTTTGGAGGAACTGGGTGTGCCACAACATTTTATTTCAGAGCAGCATGAAACTTGTAGCAGTCCAAGCCCATCAACCCGTGCCAGTCATGAACCAACCATAAATCTTCCTGGTTCACTTCAGGGAAACAATGGTTCAGTGTGATCAGCGTCAGCACCTCCTCAGAATCGTACTGGAAGACAGAATATCTTTCGGGTCCCATCAAATTAAATCCCGCACACCTCTAGTGTCACTAGCCCTGTATCTGCATCCATATCATTGTACATTACAGACTCCATTATTTCAACTACTGTTAGGAATACCAACGCCGAAGGAAAAAGAGTGTTTGGCACAAAGTGGAAGGACACTGATGACGTGGAGATAACAAGTCTCATCCGCTGCTACCTGCCTGCAAGGGCCATAAAGTCTACATTTGAGAGTGATCTCTGTTGTAGAATAAAGTTTATGGCATGCACGTGCTACAAGCTTGTATGTTCAGAAACTGTTTTCTTCAGCTTTCGAATCATCTGAGATTTGATGATAAGGAAATGAGGTCAGCATGTCGTGCAAAAAAGATCATTGCTCCCTTCAGAGATATTTGGGATGATTTTAATAGTTATGGAGTTATGAAAACACTGACACGTTTCCTATTTCAAACTAACCTCAGCATCCTTTACACATTCCTCATAAGCTTGATGAATACCCGTCACTTCAAAGTCAGTGATGTTAACTGAAACCTGTGCCAAATTTGCTTCCTCTAAGTACCAACCAATTGCTTGAACACCGCTGAGTCTTCCAGGCTGAAAAGCAAAAATAAAAATACAGAATGTTATTGAGAAAAACAACCATTACTATTTTTGCCCATTAAATGCCATATCTTACAAAATATATTACAAATAATAATAGAATACCCAATCCATAAAGAAATAAGCTATTTAAATATTGACCAATGATCATAAATATTACATTATGTCAGCCTAAAATATTTCATATTTTTGTCCTCACCTGATCTGCTCCTCTGCCAGCTTCCCTTATATTGAGTGCAATACGATGTGCTTGTTCTTTTGTTGCAAGCAAGTTAATATTATAGGCAATTAAAAACTTCCTTGCTCCAACAGCTGTAGCACCCCATGAAGGAACAAAGTCTGGAAGACCAAAATCAGGTCTCCATTTGGGATCTTTTAACTGAGGAGAAACAAAAATAATACTGAAAAGTGTGAGAAAATCTTCTTTTCACAGGAATAACTCACACATTCACATTACATCAGTCAGACAAGGCTGTTGCTTATATGAACAGCTGGATACAAACAGCAAATGAGTTCGTCACAACAAAACCAGCGAACTCCGATTCAGTCCTAAATTTGTTTGTAGTGTTGATTCCATGAAAATATTCTCTGAGATACTACTTAGACATACTATCTAAAATGAATAAAGAACTGCGAGTTGAAACGAGGCAGATTTTGAACAATGAAGGGGTAAGTTAGTGAATGAATTTGAACAAAACAAAATTGAGGAAATAACCACACCCATTATTAATTGTTAAATACTTCCTTCAAGAACAAGATTTCAAATTTGTTGATATACTAGACTACAGCCAGATTCAGTAGACTTGCAATCATATGGAATTTCTGAACATAACATTGTACCAATTGTTGAAAACCATCAAGAAAACAGCAACACTAATACTTGCAGCTACAGCAATATTGGAACAGTTTAATGTTGATAGAGTAGAGAGTATAGAATTATTGGTCAATGCACAGTAAAACCTGAGAGTGGCTGATTCGCCTTAGAAAGTGATTAATCACACTCACTTTCTCTGGTAATGCCTCATATTCTCCAGCACGGACTTGGGGCAATGTTTTTCGGTAGTCTGTTGAGGAAGCTGCTCCATAAAGGAAAACAGGAACTCCAAGTTCCATTGACAGTCGTTCACCAAATGCCTTTGCACATGCTACACATTCCTCCATAGTGATATCCTGAACAGGAATGAAGGGACAAACATCCATTGCTCCCATTCGAGGATGTTCTCCTGATGGCGAAAAACAAACTCCAGTTTTTATAAACTATTTTCCGACTCTGTGAAACTAAAACTGTAGGCAAATATTAGTGTCATTGCAAAACTCTTCTGGAGCATTAAAAAAAAAAAAAAAAAATTAACAACCCAATTTAAAATGGATTGTCTCAGATGTTAAATTATATCATTGACTTAAAAATTAAATTTTTAGAATGATACCTTCCATCAAACTGACTTTTAAAAAAAATGTAGGCTATGATAGGGAGCAATCTTTTAAAAAGATAAAAGTGACGGAAAGAGAGGATAACTTTGATTAACAGGTTGTAAGCTCATTAAAAAGAAATAAATGGGAAAAAAGCTTCATGCAAAAAAAATACTTCAACTTTTCTCATTTATTTTCTTTGCCTTGTATACCTGATAGCATGAAGCTTTGCTTCTTCTAAGTCTGTACACTTACAATGTTCATATTTTGTGTTCATTTAAAACTGGTTTAACATCAAATACTGACTCACCTTGGTGATTTTGCATATCTATAAGTTGAAAAGCTGCCCTTGCAGCATTCATAGCCCCTTCGATAACTGCCTCTGGACCACCTACAAATGTGTAAACAGTTCTGTTGGTTGATGCACCTGGGTCCACATCGAGGAGACTGCATCCTGGGGTCTGAGCAATTGAAGAGGCTATGGCCTCTATAATCTGGGGGTAACAAGGTTATGTATCAGTACCATCATAACCATTACTGTTTTATGACCTTGAACAATATACTCTTCAATGGCTGTCATTTCTTTTTCTTTTTTTTAACCGACTGAGGGGGTTGGCCCCATGTCAACCTTTTGACATTTATACATAGAGGAGAGGACCAATGACTGTTACAGCTTGATATTTAAAGGGACAGCTTGCCTTTTCGAGCTTTTAAGTCTTTTCTATCCTATTTATTTTACACAAATATTTGTAATATGCCTTGGGGCCTATTGGGATACCCCTGAGTTAGTAGTACAAAAATAAAAAGAATCTTCACTTCCTCATAAAAGAAATGAAGGAAAGATGCCTTTTGACTTATTTATAATAAAATCAAAGTTTGGTCAAGGCCAATAAGGCCTTCAGAGCAAGCACGTATCCCAGTTTCAATAGCCTGAGACAGAACAGTGTTACAAAATCATTTCCTTGACAGGCTACTAACATATTGTTGGCCTACTTCTCCAGCACAGCATGCCAGCACCTTATTTTGTACCTTGATGAGCAGATGAAAAGGTATTCAAAGTGTCTTTCCCAAAGATTCAATATTGAGGCTGGCCTGGCTTAGATTTCATCTCAACTCTCTCTGGTTGCAAGCTGGAAGGACTCATCAGTCAACCATTATGCCAAAGATAAAGTTTCTAATTTAAGATTTAAATTTTATTTTTACATTCTTTCATTTATTTTCAACAACAGGTGAAATATGAAGCAAATACTTGGCTACATCATAACTGTACAAAAACAATTTTTACAAACAATGAAATTTAATTGAATTGGGAGAGGCAGATGCGGAACGCATGTGGACCCACATGCTGTACATACAGACCTTACACAGTTGCTGACACCGGCAGCTCTTCACACAACCCTCTGCACACCAGCAGAAAACACACCAAGGCTACGATTAACACCGGTATCCACAAACCAAATGACAGAACTCTGTTTGCGATATCACCTCCCAGACAGGACATTACTTTGTTGCGTGATTACTCCCCAGCAAAAAGTACTAGCACCCAAATCATCTTGAATGAGGAGAGGAAAATTAATGCACAGTATACAAGGACAGATAGCATGGTTGAGATTTGTACCACAGGTGGAAAAATTGATTCACTATTCAATTTAACTTTTTTCTTCGTTGTGGCTTGTTCTCAAAGTACTCCGCCATTCTTTTGACAAATTGTAACCTATTATAACTATAGATGGTGTCACTGGCTCTGTGCAAAAAGGACACATGCATGGCACCAGCCAGCATCCCAAGCCAAGGTGACATCGCAAACCAATACCAGAACAAAGCAGTGACCCCCTAAGAGCGCTGGTATACTTAGCACTCCCGGTCGGGATAAAGAACAAAGACCAAGGCACTCAACAATGACCATTGCGTTGTATCACACATCATGCAGATATTATTAGTTTTGCTTCCTCTTTAAATAAATGTATCGACTTACAAATTACAAGTATTTGCATCGATTAGATTTCATGAAAGAGAATCTGTTACTGCAATGCAAGTCAAGGACTATCCATTGGCCTACCTTTATCAACGAGGACTGAACTTGAGTGAAACCCTCCAAGCAAATCGGCAAAACAAGTAACGCAACAGGGTAGAAAGCTAATAAACTTTTATGATGCATTTTTAGAAGTAGGCAAATGGATATAATGTTTTTTAATTGTGGGGATGCAGACGCCTCTATCTATAGCATTCTATTATATAATTAATATTACCTCCTTGTTCCGACCCTCGGAGAAATTTGGAACGCACTCGACAATTCTTGGCATGATGAAGGCTGAACAGTAGGGCCCGAAGTGCTAAGTCAGCTGACTAAGTCTAATCAAATTAATGTTCAAGTGATAAGTGCAAGATAAGGCACGCAGATACAGTAAGTCTTAGCTTATGTTGAATGATAGAGGGCAACCTCAACCAACAGCTGAGCTGACTCTCACAGTCAGATCCGAGAACAAGATCTAGCTAGGCCTTCGGGAGGCAGGGCTAGCCGAGCATGCGGGCTTGACCTAAAGCAGAGACAGATATCTAGATCTAGGGACCTAGAGCCTGCACACAACGTCACCACGCTTTGCATACCTTCCCTAGCGATACCGATGACGTATCATTTTCTGCGATCTACGTTTGTCGTTTCAGACATCTCTCACCCTCGTCCATGTTGCTTGTTTTCATCATGAATCCTGTCTGCTGACGGGCTGATGTCGAGCATTTAGATCTAGATCTATGGCTGTATGGAAATTGATGATCTGATATAAATATCTCAGGCAAAAAAGCTGAAAGTGAGCGTTTTTAGTACTTTTTTCAGGAGCGAGATCTTTAAATTTGGAATAAGAAATCCAAAGTAAAGAGGGAAAACAAACAAGGCTAGAATCTACTTAGACTCAGAGTCAGAGTAAGACTAAAGTAAATGCTTTGATTAGTCAATGATTAGATTCACTAGATGCACCTCCTAGATCTAGAAGATATAAAGACTAGATCTAGGTCTACTTCTACTGATTTCTTGTCAGTTTATTTCATTTTGAGAAACATTGCACATGCATCCATACCAGTTGTTTTGTCATATATTTTCAATTACAAGCCGTAGATATGCTCACTAATATTTATCCACTAGATTCTATATCTAGGACTAGGGCCTAGGGAGTCTATAGTATAGTGGATAGGCCTAGATCACTATTCTAGAGTGGCCTAGATCTAGAAGTGAAATCGGGGTCTGGCATTTGTATTACTGCAAATAGATAATAAATGAAGTTAGAGTTCATGTGGAAATGTGGGAGGAAAGGGTAGAAAAATCTAGGCCTAAGAAAAAGTTCAGGTTCCTTTGAGTTGACTCGATTGTGAATGCAAGATTAGGCTTGGCCATAATACACCTAGATATCTAAATAATACATGCATGGCAAAAGGTTAGGTAGGCTACTCAATTCAGTATCTAGGTGCCTTTGTACCATTTTTAATTATAAATATACTGCGATAAATATATTCTTATCATTGAGGTTTAAGGTTGTCTCGTATTAACCCTAGAAGTCATGATGATGTCTGCTGGAAATTGTGATGAAGTCGCCTGGCCATGCCCTGCTCTGTGTAAAAAATGGCTTGTGGCAAGCTGCTCTCATGCAATTTTTAGTGGTGTGGAAAATCAACATTTTACAGCTTACTAATAAAAAAAAACCCTTATTTTTTATAGCTAATAACCTGAATTCAATGAATAACCTGTATGAAGATATGAATTAAAACAACGTCCAAATGGTCTTCTTCCCCTCTTCCTCCTGTAACAGTAAAATGTGATGCAGATCTGGCTCCTCGTCAGAGTCGGAATCTATTTTAAATCCCATAAAATTCAATGTGAGCCAGCAGATGAATTCCTATGTCAAGACAAACATTGTTTTAGTCCTCCACTCTACAAGCAGAGCGGATTATAAACAGCAGCGATGCAAAAGCATCAACAAAATGTGTAGGTCGACTGTTTTGAATAGGCCTAGATCTTGTAAGCAAGTGACAGAATCACACAAAGCCTGACAAAGTCTTGAAAATAAATTGATAAAGGCACTAAGTATAGATAAACACTGCCAAAGAGAAATGCCAGAATTTCATTGGTTGATATTTCTAGATATTGTGACACATTTACTACATTTAGCAATGAGAAATGTTCCAAGGTCGAAAACGTGAAACAATGTCCTTAGCATTGGTCTACATTCTTCACGCAACCTGAAGTTCTCGTACGGCGGAATGTTGAATGACGTTTTGTGAGCTTCCAGGGTTAAATGAAGTTTTTCTTACATTCATTTTCACCAAATCTTTTTCAGGCCTTTATTTTATTACTCCTTTGCCTTTGTTTGCTACTAGAAGTTACTTGCCTTTATTTCCACAAACATGATCAGAATAACAATTAAAATAATATTTCAGTGTATATAATAGATCTATATATCCCAAACAGACTATTGAAGTAAAAAAAAAGACATTGAAAATGGATAGTATATATATATATTTTTTTTTTTTTTTTTAAATGTTTTTACCGTAATGGTAATGATCTTTTACATATTTTATTTTCAGGAAAATGGCTCCTCCTGTGCGACGAAGACATACCCCAGTCACATATGCAAAGCAGTTGTTAGGCGCAATCCTGTCCATACGCCAACAAAAGCAAATCCCTAATTTTGATCGCATTTCAAAATATCTGCAGAGATACACAGATATTACAGCACGCAGATGTAAAGAACAATTGAACAATGCTGTCAGTGATGGGTTGATTGTAGAGTATACTGCTTTAGGTGTAAAAGGACAGCGCACAGGCCTTGAGCAAGAGGGATACAGAATATCACAGCCAGATGAAGTAGATGAGGTTGGTATCTCGAGAAAAAAATATTATCTTTAGATTAAAATCATGCACTATGAGTCCTATTATGTTGATGTCACTTGATCACTAGTTATGTTTAAGTTATAGTTTTAATTTTGTTGCAATGAACTAAATTACATAAATTAGAATAGATCATAGTATTCATCTTTTTTCCCCTTTTTTAGTATGTTCCCTGGTTACTCGCATATATGAATACAGATATTTCAAGATAAAGCATTTTTTTTTAATTTGAAAAGGAATTTTTTCGTACTTCTGCAGTGTATTTTCTGCGTTGTGAAAATGAAAATTTGTTTCTCTATCAAGTTCCCTCAAGATGATGGTCATGACTGGTACTGCTTTGAGTGCCATGGACCAGGTGAAGTTTATGAGTGCAGCCATTGTTTCCGAGTTTACCACCAAGGCTGTACCCGTGAAGATACAACAGGGGAAACCTTCACATGCAGTGTTTGCAGGGTGAGTTCAGCTTTCAAATATGAAGAAGGAAAAAAAGAAGTCACAAGTCATATGATCACATTGTACATGAAACAGCATTAGCTCAAGCAGGATAAAATGAAATAATGAAAGGCAGTCACTTTTCGGAGGATCATAATCTATACTAATAAAAGGCTAACTCGAATTCGGATTACGAGACAATCACGCAATGTAGACACCCAGTTTTCACCTAAAATTGAGAAACAAAATGTAGCACGTCAACGAGACATGTATTTTTCTGTAATTTCAAACATGAATATTTAAAAATCAAATTTCGTCACAGCTTCCAGCAATGTTCCATGCGTGTTTCACATTCTGCCTTATTACGTAGTTTTGACCTTTAACGAAAAGAAACACAGCTTTTATTCAGCAGTGAGAGCACCATTTCACACCAAACATATCTTTAGATGCAACCCAGAAGTCTATGCTAGCATAGACAACTGGGCCTACGTTGCACAACATGAGCTTGTTTGATTGGCAAAACAATTAAATACACATAGAAAATTAGGCAAAATAATGCGGTGGTTGGATACATCATGTTTGAGAAGATTGAGAGTCACACTGAATTGGTTGTCATCGCTTTCGTTGAGCATGTTAAGTTGCCGTAAGGTTTTGCTTTCCTTTGAAGCCTGAGGAGGGTTGTGTTCTGTGCGTTTCAGTGCAGTGCGTGCTGATGGAGCAATAAGGCTTACTTTTTACACACGTTCTTTAGTTCTGTCTGCATCAGTCAGCACAGCTCACCGCACGGTGTTCAGTTGACCTTGCGAGCGTGAAGCAATAGTAACAAGCGAGCAGCTGTTTGGCGTTTCACAAAATTTCATGAGCTCCAGGATCGCCAATGGCCTATCCCATAAGAGATTTCATTTTTAACAATAGGACTGAAAAACTGACGTATATTAATTGAACAATGAAAGTCAAGACTTGTACTCTTCTTTCTCTGGGTGGCAACACAAGGGCCGGATATGACTGTTTAAGGTTTCTTTGCTCATTCAGATCAAGTCAGCCTTGAACTTACCCATACCCATCTTGAATATTATATGTAACAAGCAAGGTAGCCATTGCATGAACGGGGTAGTTGCAAAAGTTGTGCAAAAGAAACAACATAAAATGTTATAGAGACCAAATAATTCAAATGTGTATGTCAATATACAATTCAATTAAGTAATTGAAGCTATTATTATAACTATTATTATACAGTTTATAAGGTACAATTTTAGGCGAAAACCGTTTGTCTCTACATTGTGTCTCACTCTCACTCATGCCCTTTGCCCCCACTGGGGCTCTGATTTCGAGTTAGCCTTTTATTAGTATGAATAATAGTTTCTTTTATTTAATTTAATTGTATCCTGACATACCCAGTCAGATTAGTGGGTGCCTATAACATTTGAAGCTTTTTTTTTTCTTATAACTGTAGCAACTCCCCCATTCATTTAACGGGTACCCATGCTTGTATGGTGATAAGTATAATGTTTTATATTTGCTTCTTTTGTAATTTGTTTTCCTATTACCCATTTTAGTTATGGTTTGAAATATTACATGAATTGTGATGGTTGTTTGTGATAATTTCTCCCATCTCATCCCTTTTTTTTTGCCAGCTAAGGTTGTTGTATTAAATTTGTGAATTCCATCTTTCATCTTTTTTTTTCAGTAATGATAAAAAGCACATGTTATATTTTAGGCTATTATACCTGAAGTCAAAGTGAATGAAGACTATCTTATAGATGGTCACATTTGTAATGTTGTTTCTCCTCTCCCCTCTTCTTTTCTCGTTGCTCATCTTGAAAGGATAAAGAGGTATGATCTAGTAGACAAAAAATACTGAACACTTAAATTTCCTCTCTTGCTGTGACCTTCATTCATCGCTTTATACCCCAAGTATCATATGTGCTACATTTGCTTCGCTTTAACTAATATGTTGTGGTCAGCTGTATTAGGAAAGTGTTATTCGTTGTAGGAATAGCATTACATTCATCCCTAAGATAAGAAATAAGGAAATCTTCGTCTCTCAGACTCCTTTTGTTTAAAATTGCTTTTATGCTGTGATACGTAATATATGAAATTGTGTTACTTTCTTTAATCACATACTATTTTCCTGTGCTCTTATCAGATGCTATGTCACTGACACAGTTTTGAAACATTCTCCCAAACTCTAGAACATTGTAGTTTATTAAAATTAACATTTCTCCTTTCCCCTTTTTATAGTTGAGGACTGAGTATTAATGTATAATAAAAATATGTCAGAAAATAAATTTATAGGCAACATTAAACTCAGTAAGATACTTTTATATTATGTACTGCTGCAGAGGTATTAGGGTTGAGCCGAGAAATGATTATACAAAACCTAAAAAAAATCTACATCCAAAGCAAAAAAAAAAGGTATGGGTCTATAAAGTTTTTTTTTTATGCAACTTTTTTCTTTCTTTTTGGTTTTGCTGAAAATTGGAGTTTGTTTTCAGGGAGTGGGCAGTGTTGCAGTCAAGGTTTGGTTTTTATTATTACCGCCTTATACTTATGAAAGTAGAGATCTACAATAATTCCTATCAATAGCTGGCTTATTAACTATCTGAAAGATACAGGCTTTGAAGTCTCCAATGGTACATTATTATGAAAGTGACAACATGGCACTATTATTTTAACTTTGAAAGAGAAGACACTATGAATTTTTTTTTCACATTGCGCGCTTGAAACATTATGCCACTATAAGCATAGATATAAGAACAGCATAAGAGTAGTTATGAGAGTTTCTGGAAAAGCTTAGCAAGAGTGGAGATTAAGAATAGTATAGAAAGCTGAAATGTTTTCATTGTTCATATGGAAGGCAAAAGTGTATTTTTCACAAAAATGTCCAATAGCACCAGTTCCTTTAATATGTCTTTCTTGAGCAGACCAGACCCTTTGCAGAAACCAAACTGTTGTCACTCAGCTTTTATTGACTCTGTCGTTAGAGCATCTGAAAGATCAAAGAAATCTGTCCCTCCGACAGGAGACAATTACTCAACACATTGTTTGCAATAGGATCTTAGAGAAAGACATGCATGCACTTTTGTCTATAGAAAGTTAAGAGCAATCATCATCATCAGTTTATATTTATTTTATTCCTCTTTCGTTGTTCAGTTGGGGATAACAAAAGTACATGACAGTTGACTTTTGATGCAATTCTGAAAATACAATTATTATAGATCTAGTAGTAAGAAGAGAAAACATACACCAATACATGTAAATAGAATCCAGAACGTTAATATCTATCATAATAATATTTTTTGTATTTAAAACTAAAGTAATCCTCAAGCAATAATCACAGTAAGGTAAATAACCATTGTTAGCTCATAAACTTCTTAAAACCATTTTAGTTGACTCGATTTGTAAGAAGAAAAAATGAGTAAATAACAGGGAGTAATGCATTGTGCATGTGTTGAATAATATTATCTAATCTACACTACATAATGAGCCAGCACATGTGCAATATCTGTTTTAATTTTTGGGCATACTCAGTGAGGACACATTAACTTCAAGGATTAATTATTTTCATTTAAACAAGGGTGTCAGTTACTATTATATGACTTTGTATGTGAGTGAAATGCTTTAGGAAACCTCCCAAAGACGCATTTTATTGTTGCTCTTCCCTTTAATTTTACCTTATTGACTTGTCACATGTAAAAATTGCTTGAATGAGTCCTACAAATATCAACTCTCAAGAATTGTCCTTGAGTCTTAAGATTTGTTTGTGTTTTGAGTTATTTCATACTCCATTTGTAGGCCTACTCCATTAGAATCTAATGTTGACCGTAGCATCTAATGTTTTGATGTAGTATGAAACTGGATTTGCATTTTCTATTTATCTATTTTATCTTGGTCGATATGGAAAAGCTTAAGACATTTTATGCCTCAGTCTACTCTGTCAAAATCTGTCATTCTCTTCTTTCCTCCACTCTTTTTTCTCTACCCTATGCATTCTTCCTCTTTCTCAATCTATTTTCCTTTTTCTTTTTCTTAATCTTTCCTTTGTACCTTATCAGTAGAATCTTGTCTCTGTAAATCATTGAAAAATGTCTGAAAAACAAAGACTGATTACCAACAGATAGATAATTTGGTTGAGTGGTAAGTTAAAAGAGGTAGTTAGCATGCTATACTTCTTCTCTTGTATTTTAGGATATATATAGACTACAGATATTTTTTTTCTAGACATATATCAAAGGGGAAACTCCTATTTATAAATTGTCTGCACAATTTTCCATGCATTTTTCAAAACAGTGAAGAATGTTTAGAGATTGAAAAGAAGAATGAAAACAAATATGTAGTCCTACAAATCTAGTAGGATTTTTATCTGCAGTCTAGCTTTTATCTTATTTTATTGAAAAATAAATACAATTGTTTCCAGAGAATAGATGGTCTTTATCAGACCATCTGTATTCTCATGTGTATGCACTCTGCCTGTGTTTTGGTTGTCTTTGATGATGAAAATGAAGTGCAAGATTTTATCTTTACTTCCACTACCTCTCCTGACTAGATATATACCCAGGCCATACTTTTGTATGCTTACCACTTTTCATTCTTCTTATGTCATAGTCCTTTCCATGCAGCTTTCCTGAATGCTTCACTTCATTGTTATTTACTACAGTGAACCTCGGATATACCAATGTTTTGGGGAGCAGCCTATGTCTTAGCTGAATCTGAGGTCTCATTGAGTACAAGGTCATAGGAAATGTAACTCCACGGTAGGCCTACCTAAAACAGTGACTCCAGAATAGGCCTACGTAATCATTGCACCTCGACAAAGTCAGCATTTTTTCACTCTAGTAGCAGTTCATTGGTCCAATAAAATTGGCTTTGCCAATCAGCAAACATTAGCCTACCCTATTTCCACTCTCCTCAAGCCAAGTCTAGGCCCCTGAGGCAAGACATAGAGATTTACACACCTTTGATGTGATAGCTGTGCTCCCATCCCTTTCGCAACTCTACTTACTCCTCTTCACACCTGCAGTTCCATGGGTGAAGCCCACCTCCCCAACCTCCTCACTACCATTCACTCCCAGCTCATAAGTGGAGGTGTGGACTTTGTGCGTGGGTACTAAAGCACCTACACATTGTCCCAGCTAAGTTGGGATTGTCTATTGATGTAATAAGCACACAGGAATTGCCTTAAAGAGGATGTATCTCATTTGTCTCCTTGTCAAATGGGAATGAGAGGACCAGATTTCAAGAAGATTACCTCGTTACAGTCGAGGCTGGTAGGTTTTGATACTTGTTCGATCAGAGATACAAATACAGAGGCAGACAATGGAAAAAAAATGGGAATATTTAATTTTACTCATCAAATGCGAGGTCTTGTAGGATCGAGCTCGTTGTATTTGAGGTTCACTGTATCACAGTACTGTTTTATTATTTGACTAGTCCAGTTTTTTTATTATGTACTTTTGCATTATGATGTCTCATACCATAAATGTCAGCATTTTATTCCTCAGTAATAAAAGGAGTCTTTGAAATAGTTTGCAGTTAATGAATTATGATTATGTGCTTGTCTTTCTTCTCCTATACTTTTGAGAGTAGTGCTCAATATCAAACAAACGTTTTGTACATGGTGCTCTGATATTTGCAGTTATAAAACTTGAATGTCTGTAAGACATACATGACAAAAATTGGGTTTATTGTAAGATTTTGTCAACAAACCAGGTGGAATTGCCCAATATTATTTTTGAGTGAAGTCATATAGATAGGAAACAATAATTGTTTGTATGATTTGGGTTTGTTTTTTCGTTGACATGCTTCTATTTTTCTCTATCAACAAAGAAAAATGAAATTTTTAAATATCTGAACTGTGTATAGAGATGTGTATAGATTTTTTTAGGAGGGATTTAAATATGGATTGTAAATTCCTGCAAGTAGTATATAACCCTGGATAGTATCATTTGAATGAACAGTTGTTTGAAATTATATCACGGAAAACTGAAAACAGACTTTTGCACATATATCTGATTTATATATTCAGGGATGTATTCTGGCAGCTAAGATAAGGCAAAAGTAATTAAAAAAAAGAAAGCCCAAGAATTTTCATTCTGTGACCACCAGAAAAGTCAATTCCATTTCCAAGATACTGTATGTGTTGTCTTCTTAGGGCAAATACTTCACAGCCCATTGTTTTCATGAGAGGAAAAAATTCTGCTGAGTATGAGTCGTTTTATTTTTGTTTATTTGGAAACTACAGTGTGCACAAAGTATCTTTACTATCACTTTTTCTTTAATGTATATTTGTATTTTCTCATTATTTTGCTCCAGGCCTGTAGAAGTCGAAATAAGATAAAAAAGAAAATGTTGAACACACTGCTGAGTTATACCATTCTTCGGCTCCGAGAAAAGGTAAGTTACATACATTTAATTCACGAATTCTTTTGTGGATCAGAAATGTCCTCACCTCCATGGCAGCCAATTCACATGAAAATAGTTTATGTAGCATTAGGTATTACTGATTTGAAATGTTAAACACATCCATTCCTATGCTAACTGGCGAAAAATGTACGCTTTTGCAATAAACATTATTAAGCTTTTCCAAATAAAATAACTGAAGCATTTTTTAATAGATGATTTGATGTTATTATTTCAGACTAGAGAATTGCAAAAGATTGGAGCAAAAGCTAATGCAGATGACATCAGGAGGTTCGTTTACCGCAAAATGGATCTTCGACGCATGGAACAGAAAGTGCAAGCATTTCGTTATAAATGCCTAGAAGAGTTTCATGCAGATGCCAGAACAATTCTTCACAATTGTACCCTTATTTTTGGAGGTATTTTATTCTTCTAGGAATACTTATTCTCTGCTGAATGTTGCGCTGTTTTTGTTTTTTTTATTTTTACTTTTTATTTTTGTGTTCAATTGGCTGTGAGTGTTGAACAGAAAATGAATTAGTGTGCAATACATTTTTTTTAAGGTTTTGATAATAAACACCGCAAGTGAACATTTTGAACATTAACGTATCAAGGAAATAGTTTTGAAAGAGTCATTAAGGGAATACAAAGAATTACTGTCCTTTTTGAGAGAGAGACATTGCTTTGTGCTTTGTATGGAAGAACTAACTTCTTACTGGAATGTCTAAGGGGTTGCTTGTAGGGTATTTACTGTACTCTGTTTGTTTGAGAATAAGAACATTATCTGCAATTATGCTTATTTATTTCATACCATTAAATTTCACATCGCCTTCAAATTACAGAGGACAAAGGTGGAATGACTGATTTAGCTGTGATCATGGTAAAAGATTGCAAATACGATGTAAGTATCAAAATGAGGCATGAATAAGTAGATGATCGAGAATAAGAGAACTCTTATTTAGGCATACTCTTAGCAGTAATTATTTAGATCTTGGCTCACTACACATTTTTGATAAAGTCCATATCAATTCACAAGCTTCATTCTAAAAGTTCTGAGTAGATTATCATTACATTTGTTTCATATTTGGTCACCTAAAAATGATGAAATCGTATTTTAATTATACTATTTTCTTTGCACTCATACATTAATTTATTCTTCAATTCATTATTCATTCATTTATTCTTCAAGCTTGATGAGATTGAGTTGTGCCCAAACTGCTATTACATGTCTAATGCAAAGCCAGTGGACTGGTTCTCGCAACCATGTGTGAGTATTTTAATGTAAACTAAAACATTCTCTCTCTCTCTCTCTCTCTCTCTCTCTCTCTCTCTCTCTCTCTCTCTCTCTCTCTCTCTCTCTCTCTC
>JBDFRD010210781.1:0-11603 GCA_039654405.1 Bullina lineata | reverse complement strand
AGTTTTTACTTTATTTTGAACTTGAAAAAGTATTAGTCTTGCAACAAAATGAGGTTCACCTTTTGAGAATGGGTCATCTCCAGTTTACAGTGGACATGTCGACAGTGAATTCTTGAATGTACATACGTACCGCAGTATATATGTATATAGAACCATGCTCTTGTGTCAATCATGATGAGCACCATTTCTTGTAGACACAACGTAGGTACTGGGGCATTCAAAACTATTAACATTGCTTGTCTTTCAAAGCAGATACACTTGAAAAATCGATCATGGAAGTCACGAGGTTTTGTTTAATTTGCAGGGGAGCAGCTAACATTTTGTCAAAAACTGTCTGAGCAAGTCCTGCTGTAAGCAATGCACAGTGCATTCACTGTCAGAAGTGAAGTTGAGGTGTGGAACGAATGGTTTATCAAATGAAATAAGCAGACATGATGGGGAGGCGTCAGAAATTGTGGTTTACGGGCAATTACGGCCAAATTGTGGCAAGGATATATGCTTTTAAATCTTATTGCCGTTGCGTTCTTCGTTCTCTGGCATTATCCTTATACGTGGTAAAATTACTCATTTTAGTGCAAGTTCAGCTCGTGATTACTCCAAGCCTCAAATGGGGTTGGCATGTCTGAATAAGTATCTACAGGGCTCTCAGATTTAGCAGATCCATGGAAATCCGTAGATCTGACTGTCAGCTTGAACTATTTCCATGACTGGCACAAATTCTCCGCGCAGGTTTAAGTCTCGGTTATTTCAGACTGAAACAGGCCAAGACTTTGGCAGGTGCTGGACACAGCGAACAATGCTTACTCTGCAGGACTAGGCCTTGGCTTGGCCGAGGCCAGCCCAAAACGACTGGCAATCAAACAACTGCCATTTCTTTACAAATTTTGTGACTTGTTGTTTACTTGTAAACGTGGAAGTTGTCTGATCAGCTAGCCTAACATAAATTGGAGTTGAATTATTATGAAAAAAAGGCTTCTCCTTCACGGAAATGTAGTCTTGACCTATTTTACAATGACACGGGATGGACAGTTTTGAGACTACAAAATGTACGTGTCCGAAAATATAGTAGCCCACAGTGCTGATAATTGGTGAGTGAAATATACATTATATATGATTATATTTAATATAATACAATTCATTTTTCTGCAGTGTTTTCCATTTATTTTGAGGCAACACGATGTGCAAATAGACAGACAAAAATAAGGATATTATCCATTTCACTTTATTGGCATAAACATTGATAATATATATACATGTAGTACATGTACCTTCCTTTATGCACAGATAAAAATTATCACTCGATCTCAAGCATGAGGATTCTCCTCCTTAAACTGCTATCTCTGTCTTTTGTTCCAAAATCTTTTCCTCGAGTTCCTCACAAACTCTTTCTTTCTGTTCTGCTCATCCTTGGCCCTCTTGTTCTTGAGAGCGTCTTTGTGTTTGCGCTTGTACATCTTCATGATGGTAACGACAAAAGGAGAGAAAAAAAAGAGGGAATTTCTCATAAGACAGGCGAAACATTACATCAATAAAATAATAAAAATTACAAATCCCTTTGCAGGTAGTTTGATTAATATACTTGGAGAGTTCTAAAAAAAATTTCAATAAAAATAAACAAACAAAAAAAACCCCCCCAAAAGAAAGCAGTTTGCTTGCAGCTTGCCCAATACAGTGGAAACCTGATATAACAGAATTGCTAGGACCTACACTATTTCCCTGTTATAGTCGAATTTCAAGGGAAATGTCAGTCAATGCCAGTGACTGGTTTGTTTCAGACCTCACACCCACTCACGCCACAGTTCAGCCTCCACAGACAAAGACAAAGCGATCGCTGTGCGTCACCCCGCCACGCCTGCATCACGCCCCGCCTCGTGCTTCGGTGCATAAATACTGGACACATAATCACCCCCACCTCTATCCCCCCTCCCTTGTGTCAGGAATTGCTTATGTCACCCCTCCTCCCCCTCTCTGCCTTGGCCCATGATCGCCAAACAATGAACTACGTAAGCCTAGACTGGTCTATGAGTAGGCATTTTTTACAGCTAGGGAGACTGATGTAACACTGCTACAACTGATTAGGTAATTTTGAACCCCTGTTATATTGGTTATACTTTCTATATGATTATATATATATATAAGGATGAAAACGGGGATTAACAACACCCTTATTATTGTAGTTTTAATTTTCATTTTGATTACTAACAATTGAATTGAGTGAAAGAGAAATCTTACCGTTAATATAAAAAAAAGAGCTAAAAAGAATTATTTTTTAAGTGTTGAAAATGGAGAAAATGGATAATAAAGGAATAAGAAATGGTTATGATCAAACAGCCAGTTCTCAGATCACTTGCTGGTCATCACATTAACAAGGATCCGGAAACAAGCCATAAAGTGGAGAAACATGGACGGTTCATTGCCAGACAGATGAGAGATAAAGAGGCTTCGTTGATTGGCCAACACATCTGAATACAGAAACAAATTTGGTGACAAGCTGCCTTTTACTATGGAACCGCTGTCAAACAAAATAAAATCTGGAAAGTCACTGATTTGGAGATGCCGTTTTCAGTCTGGTATCTATTTTCAATTTCTTTATTTTTATCGTTATCATACCTAGAGGAACCTGACTTTCAAACTGTATTTGGATGCTTCAATCCTTTTATGTTTTATAACTTCGATAAAATCGGACACATCAACAAAATGTCGGAATGATTTCAATCCAATGCTCTCATAAAACATCAAGGAATCACGTACATTTTGAGAGGAATCAAGAGCCTGTTCAATGACAGGGTAAGAAAGTCTGTACCTTCACAAGAACTGGCCTTATTTCCTCCCAATGCTGCAGCCAAGCCTCTTTGGTGTAACGAATATTCACTTTTCCAGAGCCTGAAAGAAAAACAACAACAAAATTGAAGAGAACCTTTATTGTGGGACTTGCTCCAGTTTCCACTGGTCAAGACAAAGTATGAAGGAGATTATTTGGAGCCTCAAAAGATGCTTTCAAGGTATTTTAGATCAACATTTTGACTTTGACTCCGGAAATCTAGTAAAGTAAAGTTCCTTCAAGGCCTATGAGGTCCATAGAGCCCGACCTTATCCCGGTTCCGGTAGCGTGAAGTGGAACAGATATTTTTTACTTCATCTCCTAGACAGAACGCTAGTCTGTCGCAAGTTTATTTCCCCAGCAGAATATGCCAGTACCCAATTTGCACTTGGGTGGGGAGAGGAATTTTGGTGTAAAGCGTCTTTCCCAAGGAGACAACATGGTCACCTCCTGGATTCAAACCCTGGACCCTTGGATTAGGAGTCCAACGCTCTAACCATTTGCCACCGCACCATTCAGAAATCTAGTAGCAACAGCCTTTTCCATTCATTGAGATAAATGGAACTCTGTACAATTTGGGCAAAAGTACTTTATGAAACTGAAACTTTATCGAAAACTGAACGAGAATTAAGATGACACAAACAAACTGTAGAAAACAAAAACACTCAAAACAAAATCAGCAAGTAATATAAGTAAGTACCTCTGGACTCTGACTCTTCTGTATCCATGGGTTCATCCGAACAGCCAGCACTTCTGTTTGTAAGGAATAGAGAGAAACTTCATAGTGCACAAGGAAAGAAACTTGAAATTAATTTACATTATCAGCAAAGATGTTCATTTATACCAACTGGAAATGAAATGTCATCAATTGACTTCCACCACATTCAAACTCAAGTAAAGTTCCCTCAAGGCCAATGAGGCCCATAGAGCTGGAGCTTATCCCGGTATCGGTAGCATGAAGAGGAACAGATGATTTTTACTTCATCTCCGAGACAGGACGCTAGTCTGTCGCAGGCTTACTTCCCCAGCAGAATATGCCGGTACCCAATTTGCACCTGGGTGGGGAGAGGAAAATTTGTGTAAAGCATCTTTCCGAAGGACACAACATGGTCACCTCCCAGATTTGGGCCCTGGACCCTTGGATAAGGAGTCCAATGCTCTAACCATTCAGCCACTGCACCACACATTTCAGGTTATGTAAACCCATGTATTTCAGACATTTTTCACATAATCATATCAACATGCTTTTTGTGAGAAGTACAAGCTCTTTTTATATTCAAGTACTGTACATGTATATGATAACATGTTAAACCAAGCAAAAAGAGCCTAAAATTAGCACTCTTTCAGTGTAATCACAATGGTAAGTACTTGAAATTCGATTCCTTTAATTTTCACTGGTTTCCTTATCCTGCTGTTTTGTCAAGTGATAAGTACATGGACATTTTGTTTAAGTAATTTCTGTATGAGTCATGTATTCCTTTACCAGCATATCCAGAAAATACACGGAAAAGAGTTTACTACCTTTACTCAATCACAGTTAGTTTAAAAAAAACCCAGTATTTCTTCAAACTCAGATCGTTATTATACCCTGTCCGTCTCTCAACTACACAAAGCCTGTTTGTGTTATAGAATTAATTGCACACGCAGATATAGATGAAATGATGACCAGACTGAAATGAAATAATGCAATGGTCCCATTTAGCGGTGAAACTGAGGAAGTATGTTTGATTGTTTTTTTTTAAACATGAGTAAGACAAAAGATAAGTATTGGCCTAGTAGGTTACAGAAAAGAAAATGGTTCAGAGACAAACAATATAGATCATGATAAAATCTTGAAGACATGAATATCTGCAGTTTCAAAATGACACAAAAGCAGAGGTAATGTTAAAAAATGAAACAGCAAATACAAACAAACCGAAACATCCATCTTTCTTTTTAAAGCAAAAGCTCAATTAATGCCCATCAGAACTTACACACACAAGAATCAGACAACAACAAAAAGCGACTCTTTTAAAGTAATTTTACAATAAAGATACTCAAGCGTTGAAAGACTAAGGATTCATATGTATATATGCCCCCTTCATTTGTGCAGTTGATATAGATAGAAAAACATAAAAAGATAAACAAACTACATATACAATAAAGACCTGCAGAGAATTAACAATTTTAAGTTTTCAAAAAAAGGAAAAAAGTTCTGAGAAAGAATGCAGTAGGGACGGGGATGATGCATTCAAAAGCAATTGTAATCAATCGGAAAAAAAATCAACTCACACTGTTTTCAGTCTACCTATGAACATATTCTTTCTGACCATATCGAATATGCTTCTGAACATATATTTGTTCCTACTTCTATTTTGATATTCTGCATAAAAAATCTCATTCATTCTGAAGATACTAGAGGTGATTGCTCTCAAAATGAATAAATCCTTCTCTATACTTGTGACTGTACATGAATTCAAATACAGTACAATTCAGATAAACAGCAAAATTCATGGGAGCAAGGCTTTATCTTCACTATGTCCAAGTTTTCATAAGAATCAAGCTGTTTAAATCAAGAAAAATAAGTAAGTAGGACACTACAACACTGGTTATTTCCAATTTTGAAATTAAAATCTTGAGATTGCAGATTCTTTCTCTTTAGTAATTACAGTTCTTGACTGGACGGGTTGGGGATAGTTAAAAAAAACATTTTTTTTAATCTCCTGCTGGAACGTGGTTGATGCTCACATGCAGTATTGGCACTGTGACTGATTAGTCACATAAATATAAAAGGCAGAGCAACAGATCCAGGTTTCAATAGCGAGAAGAGGAACAGATGAGTTTTCACATCATTTCCTAGACAGGATGCTAGTGTGTTGAAGGCTTACTTTCCCACAGAATATGCTGGTATCTCATTTGCATCTCAGTGGGAATGGGGAAGAACAGTGTAAAGTGCCTTTCTCAGGGGCACAGAGTCGAACCCAGGACCCTTGAACTGGGAGCCCAACACTTTAACTGTTCAGCAACTGTGCCACTAATTGAGCTATATAGGACACTTAAACAGGAATTGGGTTTTTTTTTCTTCTGTAACAAAGATTGTGTTAGATCCAAGTTGTGCTGTATTTTAATAATTCATGGTAGGTGATATCCAAAATTAATTTCACAAAATGTTTATAACAGCTGCATTATTATCAGCCGTCAAAAGGATTTCATCCTTGTGACTCCTAAATTCACTCAGACTATTGGATTTTCATCCCTGTCAGTTTCTACCTCTGAAACATTGGAACTTCTCAAGTCACTTTTATCGTGTCTTTTGGCTTCACCAACGCTTCCATCATAATTACCTTTTTCTTGCGAATCATCCACAGAACAACTAGGATTAATAGCCTCATCTACCTCCTCAAGATTTTCATCAACATCTAAATGTTCATATTCTTCAAGATAGTCTTTCCTCTTGATTTCAACTTGTTCCAAGTCACTAGCAACTGCTGGCTTTGCCTGATCCTCTTCTGGTGCTGATATTTTAGTTGAATCTTCTCCCACAAAATTTGAAGCCTGTTGCTCACTTTCAAGTCCTGAAGCACTGTTGTCATTCTTGTTGTCATACTCCTCCTCTTCACTATCATAAGCTCTCAAGCTGATCGACCGTGACATTCCTTTCATGCCTTCTTCTGTTGTATTGACGCTGACACTAAACTCGGCGTAGTTGTTCATGCTGGAAGTTGTTGATTTGTTCACAAAAGAGTCAAAGCGTCGCCCAGTCAAGCTCTCCCCATCAGAGGAGAGGCCGTCATCTAGATGAACGGCTGGTGAAGGAGGCTTCTTGTTCTGAAGATTCTGAACAGAGGTTGATCGTGCGTATCTGTCTTGTGAGGTAGCCTCTGAGGCTCCCGCCCCACTAAGTAGTGGCGTTCTTTCGCTCTCATTTTCAGTTTGAAGCTTCTTTCCCCGGCTCAAAGTTTTGTGCATTCCTCTTCCTGCGGGCACAGTGATAAGAGTAAAAGGATTAAGGGTAAAATTATATATATATTTTTTTTAACTCTATGTGTATTGTCTCTTTTTTTTGCAATAATATTTAAGGCTTGAATAACTTAATAAACTATTCCCACTGCAAGAAGGCTAACTTAGAGTGATGATAAACCTAACATCTTTCTGCACAAAAATGAACATTAAAAAGACACAGAGATACCTATTTGACAGAGTAAAATTCTCATAAACAGACCTTTGATTATCAAATAATCTCCATTCTACGGGTGAGAAGAAAAAATAATGACAGAGTGGGAAAAAAAACTGGAAGATAATTTGCATTAAAGACATTCCTATTAAAAAAATAAGGTGAAATATCAAGTCTGCAAGGCCTAATAAATAAATGATGAATTGATATCATGATAAATGAAGGAACGAAAAATAGAGGGAAAGAAAATTGATGTGTGGCTCAACTCATCCCAATCTCTAGAACAAAGACAAAGTAATCCAGATAAGATAGGAACCAAAATTTCAAAATCACAATTTTTCAGTCAGATTGGAAAAACCTTGTTCACAAGATTATATCTGTGAAATATGTTTTTCTCACCTATATATCTGGCATGCTCAGCCACATCATCGGTAATGTCCCGAACATCCCACATCGAGAGGAACGACTGGCAACAGTTTTGCTGTTCCGCTGCCAGATTGACGAAAGGCTTGTGGGAGAAAGAATAGTAGTGTGCAATGGCAGCCAGAAGCATCTCGATGCAGATCAGGAAGTCCTGAAAACCAAAAAAGTCAGTGAGACATGGTGTGAGAATGTACTCAAGATATTTATTTACTATTAATGCTAGCAGGTGGCACAGTAGCTGAATTGTCTACTCCCTATTGAAGGGTCCTGGGTTTCTATTCTGACGGTGACCTTCTTGTGTTCTTAGGGAAAGACACTTGACACAACTTTTCCTGTCCCTGCCCAGGTGCGAAATGTGTACTGGCATATTCTACTGGCAAAGTACATCTGTCTAGGAGATAATTTGAAACAAGGATAAGATCCAGCTCTTTTTGCCTTATAGGCCTCAAAGGAACTTTACTTAATGCTAGCATGCATTCTGAGAAATATGCAATTCTATTAATTTGTCAGTAAGCCGGCATCGAATGGCATACTGATTTTGGTTATCAAGGGCTTAATGCTATGGTGACCCATACGGTGAGTTACCCTTCCTACAGTCTACAAACTTCTCGCTCTCAACAATGCAGTGCTGGTAAGTTGAAAACAGATCCCAAAGTGAGGCTAGGGAAATATCCTACAACTACTACATTTTTCTTGCTTGTTTTCACAACTAAACAATTGTGAAGTGTTACGGCTTGTTTGATCCTCAAATTCCTTTTTAAATTTAGAAGAAAAAACAACAACCCAATACTGCTTTGCATCGATCATACACACACACCTCAAATTTCAAAAGTTTCACCTCTACAAATGCTGAAATAATCTCATTTCTCAAAGCACAACTTAAGTCTTGAAGAACTTCTGCCACTTATTACAAACAAAAGATAAGCATCCTTTCTGAAGTGAGCTTAAACAAACATAACATTAATTATTATTTTCTCTGTTTAAAACTCTGCCTTAAAAAAACACAAAGGTATACACAAGTTGATATCCTTATATAAAAGAAAATACAAAATCCCAAACATAACTTTCATAAACTAAAGGGAATGATGGAAGAAGCATAGGTTACCTGAAGACCTGTTGCCACTTCTTTGATATTTTTATAGAAGACCCAGGTTCCATTAGTTGGAATAGCACCCAACTTGGCTAGTGCAGCAATCAGAACAGCTTGCCTAGGGAGGATAGAGGTTTTGAGAAGTACATTAACTTTTTACCTGTGCTTTCCAATGACCAAAATAAAAAATGCCAGCAGTGGTAGTGGTAGTTTGGAGACTGGAAGTCTCAGTCCCCAGTTTAGAAAATGTGCCTTGTGCCAAAGAAACATCATTAAGCAGAATCAAAGCTTAACATTCCTGTGTTCTAGCACAAGAAAAGGTGAAGTGTAAAAAAAAAGGCAACATAGATAAAATAGGTAAAAAAAACAACAACAGAAGAACAGACAAGAATGAAGAAAAGGGAAAGGAGTGGAGGACGGGGAAAATGGAAGAGTACCTCTAAAATTACAAAGAATAAGAAGATGGATCTAGATCTACAGAGTGTTGTCAACATATTGATGAAGGAAATTGTTGTTATAATGTGCCTCTCTTTATTTATTATAATTAATACTGTTTTCCCAATTGCTCTTTCTTCTGTACACTTCTCTTTAAATCTGCATGGCACTGAGTAGAACCTTGTCACCTGCTGTGCATTAAAAAACCTACCTTCATACATGTACATTATGTGGTGGTACTGTGGTCAAATGGTTAGAACACTAAATGCCTAACCACAGGGTATGGGTTCAATTCCAGGTGACAGAGTATAAAGATACTGTGAACTGAGTATTGGCAGATTCTGTTGGAGAGGTAGACTTATGACAAGCTGGAATCCTGTATAGGAGGTGAGGTTTAAATCATCTGTTCCGCTTCACGCTACCGAAACCGGGATAAGCTCCAACTCTATAGGCCCCATAGGCCTTATAGGAATTTTTTACTTTTATATGTCAACATGAACTCTTTGTCATATACAGAATCTTTATATTTCACACAAATTCCCTCTCACCAGAAAGACATGAAGACAACAGCTTTGACACAGAGAAACTTTGGCACTGGCTTCAAAGGATGTAACTCCTCTCGGAATGCTTTGTAGAACAGGACAAGGCAGTACATCGCCACCTTCAATAAAGAGAAATTACACATTGTTAGTCTACACCTGATCAACAGCACAGCACCATCCTTGAACTTTGGTTTCGTTGACATAGCTTGGATTTTCATTTTTATTTCTGTAAAGCCCTTTTCTGCTTTAAAATTCACCATGCTTTTCTTCGTTTACATAAATAAGATTATGACTCTTTGAAACAAAACACAAATTATTTAAAATGAAAAACTGCAGGAGGTACGCTACAAGCAGCAAAGGTTTGAAGCAAAAGCCTTTAAAGCAAATTATTTCACTACACCCACAGCAAGAAAAGCACAAAAAAAGTGACTAACATCCTTATCAGTTATCATATTGCTTAGAGTTCTTCCTAACTATTTGTTTCTTTGATCATGCTATAAGATACTTATTGATAATCGAAAACAAGTAGCTGAAATATGCAGAACTCATCTTTTTTTTCAAACAGAAATTGTGCATGGATCTGAAATTTTGAACTATTACCTAGAAACTTTCATTGATGTTTTTATGGAACATAATTGACTCACAATCTGTGAAAAATTGTTTATGAAGACAATGTACGTCCAGGCAGTTGTGAAATTGAAGTCTCCTTCTCCATATTTGTCAACAGTCTCACAGATTCTGCAGTATATGGAAAAAGTATCAGCCTCAGCTCACTTGTAACAGGCTGTTTTATAGGTCGCATGTATTTTCAATACAATCAAATATACCTCACAAAACTACTGTTGAATGAATATGAAAATATTTATTTCTAAAATACTTGAGTCTGAAATTTAATATGGCTGAAAAATTAAAACTGATCCAGGTGCAAATAATACATACCAGCGTAATGTTATTAAGTTATATAATGTACCTCAATTTGATTATCAGAGCCTGAACAAAGAATGCGAATTTGGCACAATTCTCTCTCCCTCTCTCTCTCATAAGACATTCAATATATTGTTGAGACATTCAATATATTCTTGACTGATATATCCTAGTATCTGTGAAAAGTTGTAAAACATATATGCTGTTGCACATAACCATAACCTTTATTCTACTCCATGCATGCAAAATTTTAAGAATGTTTTTTAGTACATTTGTCCTGCAAAGCAACCCCTCTGACCATTTTGTCAAAATAATGTGAAAACAAGAGGATTACTAAGTACACAGGAAGTTGACCAAACTGGTGGCCATTGTTACAAACAAAATTAAAACACAAAAGGGTTAGTAAATACATAGATCTATATGTACAGTAACATGAACTTTATACACATCTTGTGGACAAGACAAAACAATTTTGTATTACATAAAAAAATCAAACCAGTTAACACCTCTTCTTGATAAGTCTTATATGTGGGGGATAATTATGGACTCACACTGCAATAATTGTCATTGTTGGTCGAACGACTGTGTACTGCAGGACTCCATGCTTGCAGCGCTGAATGAATTTCCTGAAATAAGAAAAATTTGAAACATATCACGTGAAATCTGTCATACAGCTCTCCACTACAAAGCAGAGAAATGTAAGGGTTAGTTGATTCATAGTTTACTTACTCTTAGATACCAGGTCACAGCCTTTGCATAAGTAGATGAGCAATTAATTGTTAACATGAAATCTGTTATTATTTTAAACTATACCTATTATATTATATGATACTATAGTATACTACATTATATAGCTCCTTTACTGCTTGCTTCTTACTCATACTTATAAGCTTCCTTTTAACTTAAAGAGTTCTTTTACTATGAAAATAAGTATAACTTCCTTCAAGACCTTGAGGCCCGTAGAGCCAAAGCTTTTATTCCAGTTTCGGTACCATTAAGCAAAACAGATGAGTTTTTACATCATCTCTAGGACAATAGTCTGTTGTAGGTTTACTTCTCAAACAGAAAATGCTGGTACCCACTTATTACAAGAATACAACTACATGTACATAAAATCACAATGCAGTTCAACAATGTTAAGAGAGAGAGAGAGAGAGAGAGAGAGAGAGAGAGAGAGAGAGAGAGAGAGAGAGAGAGAGAGAAAGAGAAAGAGAG
>JBDFRD010210559.1:0-11604 GCA_039654405.1 Bullina lineata | reverse complement strand
AGACAAAGATTTCCCCTTTAAACTTGTCTAATTTCACTGGTTTCTTTCTTGAACATAAGGCCGCAACAAGGCTCCTCCAAGGTACTCCGTTCTAGAAGACCATCTTCAGCTGAGCCCATGTCATCCTACTGGCCATCTTCAGCTAAATGTTGCTGCTTGTGCGCCATGTCAGTTTGGGTCTTCCCATTTTTTGTTTCCCAAAATTTCATTCTAGTCATTCTCTGAACAGTTGTGTTCATGTACTATCCATGGTCGGGTGGCACGTTGGTCAATGGTTAGAGTGTTGGACTCCTAATCCAAAGGTCCAGGGTTTGAATCCAAGAGGTGACCATGCTGTGTCCTTGGGAAAGACATTTTACACCATTTTTCCTCTCCCCACCCAGGTGCGAATTGGGTAGTGGCATTTTCCGTTGGGGAAGAAAACCTACGACAGACTAGCGTCCTGTCTAGGAGATGAAGTAAAAATGTTTTGTTCCACTTCACACTACAGAAACTGGGATAAGCTCCGGCTCTATGGCCTCATTGGCCTTAAAGTAACTTTACTTTTTTACTATCCATGGTCGTCCCAGTATTTCGACAGGGGCTTGCCTTCTATTAACTCAAAAAAAAGGGGTAATACTTCTTGATGCTTTTATTACATTAGATCAAGGGTTTGAGTATTATGGTCGATTACTGATCAAACCCACATAAAATAGTGCATGGTTGTAGTAACTATTTTTATAACTTTTCAAATTCATGCATACTTTCCATATGTATTGCTGTGGTTTCATATCGATTCAGCTGCCTCCTTCCTGTCTCTTCTCCAGCTATTTCTGGGCCTTCCTCTTTTCTTTTTTCCTTTAGGATTCCAGGTCAAGGCCTGCCTAGTGATGTTTACACTGGGATTCCTGAGGGTGTGGCCAGTCCATCCTCGTTTCCACTTCAATACCTGCCTCTTAACCGTCTCTTCCCTCGTGCTTTGCCACAGTACTTCATTCCTTATTTTATCTGGCCACCTAATGTGTAGGATTCGTCTTAGACATGAGTTGATGAATGTCTGTATCTTTTGCTATGAGCCTTTAGTATTCTTCCATGTCCCTGAGCCATACAACAGCACTATGAGCCTTCGGTAATCCTCCATGTCCCTGAGCCATACAACAGCACTGCTTTGGTATTCTTTCTGTTGTCTTCTCTTTATTGATTTCTTTGAGTCTGTGGGATCATATTCAATATTATGTACTTTTTCTTTGTCTTTAGAATGAGCCAATGAGTTGTTTAGCCTGTACTCATTTATTTCTGTAAACCACATTAACAAAAAAAAACTATTTTCATGTGATGGGTTGCAAGACAAAGTGCATTCTATACTTACTGACGTCATTAAAATTTGAATTTTCTGTTCAGCCAAATTATATTTATTTTATTGTTTGAAGATTTTATTACTCAAATATGCAAGATCATAATTTCAATGCATTTTGTCATGTAACTCTTCAGATGCGAATTTCTGATGCAGAAGTACATGTAGCTTGTCACTCACAATGGGAACATTTCTAACTAAAGTTTTATGTTCTATCTTTATATTTTTGAATGTCATCTTAATTGATATAAAATTTATCGCATCGTGTTTCAGCAATTTTGACACTTGTCCTTTAAGTTTTCAATGAAGGAGTTTTATGGTGATTTGTGGGAGATGTATTGTTAATGTGATGCCTTGCCTTGTCTGGAAGATTGAAGTTGAAATGTAAATAGAGGTCTGTAGGTGATGAAAGAAATTGGAAAAATGAGAGGCAATATAAATTCTTGTTACTTAGAGGTGACAAGAGAGGGGGAAAGAAAGAAGAGAGAAGTATTTCATGCTGAGTTAGTGAGTAACAGGGTTACTGTTCACTTGCTCATTCCGCATGCTGGTCTCTAAAAATGTTTTCAGTATTTTATGTGATCGATTAACTTATCTTCATACCTCTGCTTCTGCTGTGGTAATATTTGTTGCAGAGAAAGTTCATCGATACAACAACAGCGCGTTATGATTTGTGAAATGGGTGGCATGCTTAAATGCCTCACACATTATTTCAGGATTTTGGGTGTAGCTTACTTTAATTTATGGGCATCGAATTGTCGTGGACGCATTCATCTCTTTATTTGTCACCCCATACATTCTATAATAAATTTATAGTAACTGTTGTGATACTTTCCCTCTTTTGTGCTTCGGCTACAGTTGTTAGCCCTTCTTCTTGAGCATGTAGATCTAGATAGTTTTTTAAAGGATAATTGTTGTGACAGTGAATGTATACTTTGTGAGTAACTTTCTCATTCCATTTTTTCTTCTGTTCAGTACATAAAAGAACAATTGTTATTGAAATACAACATTCGGTGTTCACTTATGTATATATATATACCGCACATGCACCGGTGTTCACAAATGTTATTCTGACTACTTGACAATGGGGACGAGTCTCTTATTTTACTTTTACATCATTTAGCTTTGTGTTTTTGAAAGAACTTTACTTTTTTAGCCTTTAAGTGCTCTTTGTTGTCTTTGTGAAACTTCAGGCATTTCTGCTGTGGAAAATATGAATTCATAATGGTGAAGTTTCTTATATAAAATGATTTTCTTCAGAATTGCCATATCGGTTGCACCATGATGAAGTTGTTCTCAAACTTGTCACAGTGGCTTTACGTTGTTATGGTCCTCAGAATTGTTGTGTTGATTTTTCTGTGTTATTGTCCACAGCATTAAGATTTTACTTTGATGTCCTAAAAATTGTCTTGGTTTTACAATGTTGTTGCCTGATATTTCATGGTCACAGTAAGAGCTTTTTCATAGCTCATCAAAAATGGTGTATCATTACATGTTTTTTTATGTTTTCTGTATATAAAACAAGAACAGTATGAGACTGTGTAGCGCGATGGCTGAATGATTAAAGAGTTGGACTCACTCCTAATGCAAGGGTCCTGGGTTCAAATCAGGGTGGTGACTGTCCTTGAGAAAGACACTTCACATCATTTTTCCTCTCACCTGCCAGGTGTGAATTGGATACAAGCATATCTCAGTGAGGAACTAAACCTACAACAGGCTTGCGTCCTGTCTAGGAGATGACCTAAAAATTACCTGTTCTGTTTAACGCTACTTAAACCAGGATAAGCTCCAGCTCTATGGGCCTCATAGGCCTTAAAGGAACTTTACATACAGTATGAGATTAACATGTTCAAATCAGACACTAGGATAACAAGCCAGACACGCAGGCTTGGGAGAGGTAGAAGGAGAGTCTTCAACTTGTGGTGTGGAAAACAAGCTGTGATGGCTTGCAAGAGCAAAAAGTTGGAAATGGAATTTGAATGAACCGTAATTTGATCCATGCTATTCATGTCACTCTTGTACACATTGTCTCATTTGTTCATTGCTTTGAATTACAATTTCATGTTAGATTATGAACATCTCTTTTAATTATGCTCACACCTTCACTCTGGTATCTTTACCCTCACACTGCTGAATCAAACAAGGTTGCCATCCATTGAAAACAGACTTAACTTATACTGTTCCTTGAAAGAAAATATAACTTTGCATACTGTAAAATAGGGGCTACCAAGAAGCAAAAATTTAATTGAATTGCATAACTTTGCATATCATTATTACATAAACGTAAAGTAACATGTAGACTTTTTTATACACAGTTTATTTCTCATCTTGTGATCGGGAATTCTGCAAGTCTCACATAAGAGAGTTAACTGACTTAATATAAAATTATAAAATGAAAGAAAAAAAATACTTCAATTTTGCATTTTGTCTAGTAGGTGCACGGCTTGAAGAAATGATGAGTTGGTCAGGTCTGAGAACAGATTCAACAGCACAGTTGAAAGTGTACAAAAAGTGTTTAAAACAAACGGACTTGTAAGAATTTCTTTGAATATTAAGTTAGTTAGATGTACTGTATAGGTGATCATAGATTTCCTTATTAAGTATATTTTGAGATGTCCATTAGTTTACTGGTATGAGATGGGTGTTTTTCTTTATCAAGCCTGTCAAGGCTTCACTCAAAGATGATTTTGTGTATTCCGACAAAACAGCACAACTTAGATCATCTTTTTGATAGAGTTAGTCAGATATGTTTGTTTGGCATGTATTTTCCATTTTGCCGTAACAAGAAAAGTTGTTTTAAAAATTCGCCTGAAATTGGATTACATGTATATTCCTGAGAATGTAGTCTCTGGTTTGAAGACTCATAAACATCAAAAACAAAAAAAAGTGTGATAAATCGCATTGCAGCTGGAAGAGGCGATACAGGTATGTTGTGCTGTATATGATTGAAATGACCCAGTTTAAGGCATAACTTTATTGTTTGGTTTGGTTTGTTCAGTCAGGTGCATCGTGGTCCTGCAGTCTTTCCACCAGCACATCAGTTCTTTGTTCTCAAATTTTTTTGCTGTTTTTGTACGGTTGAAAGTTTCATTTGTTCAAGGCTCAGTTCTTTTCTTGTGAGTTTTGTGCCTGTCTGGCTGCTGAGAGAAGTTTACAAATCAAATGGAGATGAACTCTCAACATTTGGAAGGCCAAGCAAAATGGAAGCATATGGCTTGGTCAGTAAGGAGTTTCTTAATGAGCACATGGGTCTGAGTTCGATTCCCACCAGCGGCCAGTGAATTTTTTTCTGCAAACTTGTTGATCTTTATTCATCCCTGACTCCAGCTGGGTTGTGCGGAGTCTGAATGTCGAGGTCTATTGGAGACGAACTGTAAAATGAGAGTTCCCAAGTGTACTTTATGTTTGTTAAAGGCCCCTTGAAAGTCAAAAATTGTACAAGAGTAGGCAAGTGCAGCTGTCAAAATTTGTAAGTTCCAAAATTCTACCCATGAATGTCTCACTTTGTGGCGACAATACCGAGCACCCACGAAATTGGAATGTAGTTACCTGAAAGGTTGCGGATGCCATGAAAATGGTAAACGTTGCTATATTATATAATATAAGAAACAGTCAGATGGTACTGTGGGTTGGTGTTGTTGTGGCTTGGACCTGATCAATGATCAGAATCTAGTCAAAAAGCAAGGCTTAGGCCAAAATGTTTTTCTCCGTCGCCGATGTCAGACCTGCAAGCATCCAGGACTGGAAAACCGACGTTAAATAATCAAACAACGAACGTACTGTGGGTTGAAAAGCACTTGTAGCATGAGAACGAAGAAGAAAGAGAAGAGAAGCAGATATTTGCAACACAGTTTGTAACTGAGGACTTGAGCTTGTGCTGCCCCAGTAGGCCTAGGGCTCTACGTTCCAGCCACATTCCTGGTATGTCAAGTATGTGATACATTTTCTTCCCAAAATTATGGGAGACACAAAGTATGCTGTCATTTAGTGTCAGTGTTATAATGTAATTCCAACTGGGTAGTGCGGAGTCTGAATGCCGAGCTCTATTGGAGATGAGCCATAAAATCGGAGATACAATGTGTACGTTACACACATTAAAGATCCCTTGACAGTCTAAACTAAAATCGTACGAGAGTAGGCATGTGCCGCTGTCTGAGCAAAATTTCTAAATTTCAAAATTCTCCCTCTCTATCATTGCAGTTCAGACTAGTTCCAAACATTGACCATTGTCTTTCCTTTGGAATAAAACTAGTATGACAGAGAGGAACAGTGCCTCTGGCAAAGCGTTGTTTCAAAGTAAGAGGCTGCCCTGGCAAAGCAGCAACATAAATGCTTTGATCGTCTGTGAAAGATGAAAAGAGCCATATATAGTGTAACTTTGAGAGTTTGTGGGTTTTTATTACAATTTTTTTCAGTGGGTGAATTTCACGAGGGGCAGAATTATTATAAATGAGTGGTTGTTGGAGCAGTATAAATGTCTGATTAAATCCATACGTCACAAGCCTAAGTCACAATGTTTGAGTTGAGGAAAAACTTGGATTATTTTTGTTATAATGTTATTGTTGCTTCACAGTGGTCAGGTCAAGTGAATGTAATTGTGTGTGAATGACCAAGGGCCTAGTTAATGTGGGTACAATTTTTTTTTATCTTGGCAAGTTTAACAGCTGTATGCATCTCAGTTGTATTGATGTACCACAGGAATGGAGGTAGACCATAAGATCACCACAAAGTGGATAAGGTATTTTTGAAAAACAAATTAATGAACAAAAGTGTAAATCTCTTCAGATCAGAGGAAAACATTGAAACATCAGGCTTTGTGAGTGTTATGGCTTCATAACAGGGCAGAATGTGCACATGGAAAAAAAATGATATACAACGGCTTCTGTGTATTTGAACCCCTCTCCCCAATGGCCCACAAGCACACTTTTCAAGCCTTTCTCGTTCTTTTCAATATTGTATATTTATGTATGTAAGTAGGTAAGTTATGGGAGTGTTAACATGATGTAAACCTACAACAGACAAGCTTACTATCTAGGACCTGTAAAAATAGTCTGTTCTGCTTTGCGCTGCTGAAACTGTTAAGCTCCAGCTCTATAGGCCTCATAGGCCTTGAAGGAACTTTACTTGCTTTAACATGATGCACTGTATATATATTTTTTACATTTTTGTGGGTGTTGTAAAAAAATGATAAGAAGGTGTCTTTTCAAAACATAAAATTGTTTAAAGTCTGGAGTTTTTTCAAAGCCACCATAAGTCCTTGACTTACCGTGTATTCAAAATACATTATAGAAAAGATTCAGCACATGCTAAGGAGTTGGAGTCATTGAGAAAATTAAAAATCGAAGGTGTATGAATTTCCTTTCGCATTCCAGAAGTTGAGAAAAGTTTGAGAATGGAAGCTGCTTTTCGAATGTCGTATAAGGTTTGTGGCTATGTGTATTTTGTATCGTGATATTCAGCCTCTTATTTCCTTGCTTCGTTGGTTTTTAATGTGTTTCTTGAAATGTTGATTTCACTGAGATATCAATACATTTGTCCACTGAGAGGGATAACTTTGCCATTTCACTGATGATTGTCATTCAATTGTATTAACATTTTTGTGCAATAACCATTGTTTTATTTCTCTGCCTATTGTTCAGCAATCCTATTGTATCGCTGGTTATTTAAAAAAAATTAAGTAAAATATAAAAAAAAGAACCCTGCTGGAAATGATTCTATTGTTTTGATGGATTTTTTTTTATGTTTCTAACCTGTCTTTTCATCCTGTTTTGTTTCTGTGTCTTACACATAAAACACATAATATGTGCAGCATTGTTACAGGTTTTTTTTTATATGTGCAGCAGGTGGTTTTGTTTTGCTTTTTTTTTGTTCATTGAGAACTTCTCTCTTCCTTTTGGATTTATTGGAACCCTCAGCCTTGGACTGGATTGCATGGTAAGGTGATTTCAAGGTGGCTTGGGTAGTAGTAGTTCTTGTCTGTTGCTTCATCCACTGAAGACAGACATGTCGAGCATTGGTTTTGTTTTTGTGTTCTTTGGGATCATCATCATCATCATCATTCCCCCTCACCCTTATCAGGGTATAGGCCACACACAAGGGATTTTCACTTTATTCTGTCCTGGGATAACTTTGCCAGTTCTGACCATGTTTGTCCTGTTTATCCTGTTCCTTCTTTGTCTCTGATATTTTATAGTGCTACGTAAAACATTTCTTGTAGAATTTCCACCTTAAGTTGTTAGTATGTAGAAGTAAGTAAAAGTAAAGTTCCTTTAAGGTTCTTCAAGGCCTGAGAGGCCCACAGAGCTAGAGCTTATCCCGGTTCCAGTAACATTAAGTGGAACAGATATTTTTTACATCATCTCCAAGACAGGATGCTAGTCCGTTGTAGATTTACTTCCTCAGCAGAATGTGCTGGTAACTAAGTCGCACAGGGTGGGAGAGGAACAATTGTGTAAAGTGTCTTTCCCAAGGACACAAAACGGTCAGCTGGTGTCAAAACTGGACACTGGATCAAGAGTCCAGTACTCTAACCATTCATACAGCATGCCACTAATATGAAGAAAAAAGAAGTGAATTGTGTGAGACATCATAGATTTAACATTTAACTTTATGAGACAGTGGAAGACAAAAAGTTGATCTTTTACCTTTGCATTGCTTCACCAAAAGAGAGAATTATATCATTTTCCTTCAACAGTTCCGGTTTCTGCAGAAACTTTTACTGGTGCACGGCGCTTGGAGTTACAGCCGTATTTGTAAACTAATTCTTTACAGTTTCTACAAAAACATCTGCCTTTACTTGATCCAAGTAAGTCGCTTGCGCCTGGGCTATCTTTAAAGTATTACAGGAAGGGAGTATTAAGATTTTTATTTTATTTCTGTAGATTTGAAAGTAAAAATGTAAGCAAAATTTGTTTTTAATATACTTGTACATTCAGAATAAACTGTCTAATGGATAGTAAAGTCCAGAAACTAAAAAAGTATATTCTTCTTTAATGAAGATTTTTATAAATATTTTAATTGAAACATTGAGAGAAAAAAATGCTATGTGCTTAAATCAGCAGCTTAAGGCTCGGTATTGCTGTTTCCCTTAACTTGCTAAAATTTTGTAATGAGCTTGTCTGCTTGTTAATGTTTTTTGTGTCTATGAGAAAGAAAGTAAAGAGAATTAATGCAGTGTGGTGGATGTTGAGACTATTTTTGATTTTATTTGTAAAAGTTGTGAAATATTTACTGATCCAACTTCCTTGATTCGTTAAAGATATTAACAAGAATGTTCACGGTTCTTGCAGTTATTTACAAATGTTTCATTGTTTGATACAAAATGATGAAATTGTGAAGGGTTTTTTTTTATTCCTTATATTTTCTTTTTTTTTTTGCAGATCCATTCCCTATTGTCTTGCTTATCAAAACTTAACTGCTCTCTTACCATTTCAGTTTTGGTTTACAATTGAAAACGGATTTTCAGGCCAAGCTCTGTTTGAAAAATGGACACTGGGGATGTACAATGTGGTATGTGGGCTCCCCTGCTCAAGGGAATCCCCATACAATGTCAATATTTATTTGAATGTCCCTTTCCTTGAGTGTGATCACATCCTTTTTACTAATTATGTAGCTATATTGTTACCATTATTATGTTGGTTTGGTTTATTTTCATCTTTCTTTCTTCCCCATTTTCAGACAATTGTCACTATGCCATTTGAATCTTTTGCATCGAAACATTTCTGGACATGAATCAACTTTGATGTTTTATGTTTTGAAATTATGTGTGTGTGTGTATTTATATATATATATGTATATATTATGTGTGTGTGTGATTACCCTTGTCAAAACAAGTTGTCTTTCCATTTCACCGGCAATGGATTAGGCCAAAAGTGTCTTTAGTGTTTAAGGTGCTTAGTTTAATCTTGTCTTGACAAAGACAATGTTATTTAATGTAGTGGAGAGAGTATTGTAGCTAATTTGTAGGAAATTTAAAAAAAACAACAACAGCTATCAAGTACAAAGGAAATGTATCAGAAATTTAGCTGTTTCTTCTTTGCTCTGCTGAATTACTAAGGATAAAATGAACAAGGTGAAAATTAATGTTTCATGTTATATTATTACATTTGGGTGTCCATTGAAGTACAGTAAGTGCCTTTTCATGTAGCAAAACTTCTCACTGTGTTAAAGTCATTTCGCAAAGAAAGTTAACAGTGAATAAAAATCCTCTTGAATCATGATGTAAAAGTCATCATCATTGCCCCTCACACTCAGACAAGTTAGAGCTGAAATGTAAATACGTTTATAGCTGTGGCAGGAGCAGAGCATACAGCAAGGACAAGTAAAGGGTTTTTATGGAAATGATGGTTGGTTGTCTGAAAAAAACCAGTAAGACGAGAGAAGAAGAAAAAGGAAAGTTGCCAGTAGAAGAGGATAAAAGACAAAATAAAACCCTACTAGAAACAGACATAAAAGTTTTAAAACTGAGCAATGATATCACACAGACATCAACCAGAAGCAGCAAATGTGCCTATAGGTATAGAAGTAAAGCACCATCACATCATCATTAATAGATTACATGATAAATGATAACCACATAACCATCGATGACATGATGATAACAATTGATCAACAGGAAGACAAAGTGATATGACAACTCACATAATATCACAAATCAAATGTCAAGTGACATAATATGTCACATTTTATCAGTCTCAGTGTTCACAATGTAAGGACCAAAATCCTCAACACTAAATACTTAACTGGAAATGAAATTATAAGAAAGGCAAGGGGAGTGTGTTGGACACATGCTTTGCAAATCAATAACTAAAACACCCACAGAGAGCCATAACTCGGAGTCCTTATGTCAAAAAGAATGTAGCCCCTAGACATGACGGCTGGACTTGAAGAAGCCTTGTTACAGTGTAGTCATTCAGTGAGGGTAGCAATAGCACTATAGCATGTACCAGCACAAAATAATTGGGGAAATAAAGTTCACACAGAGAAGGGCAGGTGTGTCTTGAAATGAGGTGTGCTGTAGTGAACGAATATTCCAAAGAAGAATAAGAGAGAAAAGATAAGCAGAAAATATGTGTGTTAAAATCTACTTTGTTACATTGTGTTTTCTTATTCATTTCTCATTTTGGAATGGCGGAGTCCGCATGAAGGAGTACATATGTATTGGATACATTCTTCTATGGGATCATGTCCATCATGACCTAGCTTAGATATATGTGTTTTATCGCATGTCCCTGTTTATACTTTGTACCACTATGTTTTCAGTTTTCCTCTCATGGATGGTGTGCTACCATAATTTGTTATTGTTTTTACATGTGTGTTTAGTTTCACACAGACTGTTATGTGTTTTCTTTTTTCAGGATTTTTTGATAGACTTCATATTAGCATGGCCATGGCAGCTATGACAGTGAATCACCAGTTTTGCTCTAATTCCTACTTGCAATATCCTCAGAAGAAACAATCATTTGTTTTTCTTTTACTCAATTGAGTTTCTTTTTCTCTGCCTGTGCTGTGAAAAGTAAACCAGACTTGACTAATGCCTCTTGATTCCTTAAGGAACATAAGGCCGCAAAGACTCACTTATTATTTTATATATTTTAAAATATATTATTATGTTAAACGTGAATATACTCGAGGAAATGTTAAGAGATGATTTTTTTTTATATATGTCAACTGTCCTTTGTCATTTATACATGCATATGACATCCGTAGCTTCTTGTGGTATAAGAAATA
Source organism: Bullina lineata (assembly GCA_039654405.1). Taxonomy (NCBI): domain Eukaryota; kingdom Metazoa; phylum Mollusca; class Gastropoda; family Bullinidae; genus Bullina; species Bullina lineata. The sequence continues at coordinate 542 of JBDFRD010210559.1, read as the reverse complement.
AATGTGAAATTAAATTCAAAGGATTGGCTGAGTAAAATGCCTCATACAGTAAAACACTTTTTTTCGGTGACCATATTCAACTGGGTTCCTTATCAGCACAGGCTGTAGAAGTGTTTTCAAATTATTATTTACCTTATATTTTTTTACAGCAATTTCTTCATACATCTGAACTTGACAGTCCTCATTTATGTAGTTTTGAGTTTTGAGTTTTGCATCTGTTACTGATTTGATCGTGAGTGATGTGCTCTTTCACATACACCCTTTGTTGCTCCCTTGTACAGTTTTGGTTCCAACTGCAGAATGGATATTCAGGTCAAATTCTTTTTGAAAGGTGGACACTGGGTCTCTATAATGTGGTAGGTATCTGTCCACTCAAGGAGTCAGGTCTCTCTCTGTCTCTCTCTCTCTCTCTCTGGCTCTCTCTCTCTCTCTCTCTCTCTCTCTCTCTCTCTCTCTCTCTCTCTCTCTCCCTCCCTCTCCTAATTCCTCCCTCTTCCCCCTCTCTCTTTCTCTCTCCCTCTCTCTCTCCCTCTCCCCCCTCC
>JBDFRD010210449.1:0-11605 GCA_039654405.1 Bullina lineata | reverse complement strand
AGAGAGAGAGAGAGAGAGAGAGAGAGAGAGAGAGAGAGAGAGAGAGAGAGAGAGAGAGAGAGAGAGAGAGGCAGAGAGAGAAACAAAGAGAAACAGAAAAATAGGAGAAAGATAGAGAAGAGGAACAGAGAGAGGGAGAAAGAAAGAGCAAGAAAAGAGAAAGAGTGGAGGGGAAAAGACAATAAATATGAATGTATTCAGAATCACTTTTCTCTTGTCAACTTTTATGTCTCAGTACAGCAACTAGGAAAAAAAAGCACTTGAGAGGAGACCAACCTCTATTAAAAAAAATTAAATTGTGTGTGTTTTGATTTTTTTTAAGTCACTTTAAGATACTAGAACTAGTTCTAATATCTTTGGTCACCTATTGATAGAGAATGTGAAAAGGAGAAATGTCAATAAACATTGGAAAATCCTCATTACAGGCAGAAACACAAAAGGAAATCACTCACTGCTTGATTCTTGTTGCAGCACTTGTTCTCTCTGTCAGGTCATCCTCATACAGGATGATCTCAGTGTGAGGCTGAGAATCTGCTGTGTACGCGGGACTAAACTTGGGCATAGGCTTGATCACAGACTTCACTTCTGTGTTCATAACTTCACGAACATGTTGCCTGATCATCGCCGCCATCTCATACAGCAACTGCCGCTGTGGAATTCTGTTTTCTTTTACTGGGATACCAGAGGCTGTGGAAATGATAATTAAGGTGGGTTTTTTTAAGCGCTAATTTTCAAATTTAATAAACTTATTATGCAACAAAAATATACATCGTTCTCTGCCGTTAATACAAAAAAAGTCTGAATAGAGAATAGGTAAAACTTTATAACTTATCACACAGAGAAAGAAGGTGAGAATATGAAGGAGATTTCAGTGATTACAGGCATCAAATCAGTAGATATTTGGGCTGTAAAATACACATGTAATAAAATTCTCTATACAGGAGACAACATACTCTAAATGCAATTTAACAAAAGAAGTACAATTCTAATCTTGCCTTAATTAACCCTTTCACTGCCAGCTACCTGTGACTGAATCCTAGCCATTTTATCTCATTGAAATAGTGAGAATAGGGGTGTTATGTTGAGTACATATACATATACTAAGACGGAAATTATGACCCAGCAAAGTAACACCACTAATGTTGGCAATTAGCAATCATTGCTTTACGTCGATCAGTGAATTTGGCAGTGAAAGGGTTAATAAGCAAATACTTACGATCAATATCTATTGCTTTAATATGGTCCTGGTTTCCCCTGTTCAGTTCCTCTGCCAGCATGTCGGTCAATTTTTTCACGTTGTGCTGAGAATACACAGCATTTCTCACACGAGGAACAGACAGGTTCTTTTTCTCCGCCAACTTGTAAATAAAGTGTTCTAGCATAAAGGCTGGGGGCTCAAAAAATCTCTGATCATCAGTGTCATACGCGAGAATTATATCCGGGTTCCTTTTCGGCGCTCTGGGGGGTAACGGGTCAGGGCCCCTGGGCTTAAAGGGTTTGACTAAACTTTTGCCGTCCACGTAGGTTCCCAAGCTTGTTCTGTCTCTGTACAGAGGGTCAAGGACGTATTTCATGTCTTCTCGACTGATGAACGTCCCGCCACTGCCTGGAGACGTGAACGTAGGGAGAACATTGACCCTGACAGGATGGAAACTGTGCCGAGTCGGCTGGGCGCTGTGATAGGCCTCCGACTCCGACGGAGGTGGAGGCGATGCGAGGCTAGGTTCCCGACTTCCACGATCTGTAGGAATTTCTGATTCAGCGACCACACCTTGAAGTGCGTCAAGATCAAAACTGTTCTCAAAAATCTTGAGAGGAGACCCGAAACCACTGTATTTTTTACTCGATTCATCTTCGTCTTCATCTAGAATGATTGGGGGTAGTTTAGGAGGAGGCTGGGGTCGTCTCAGCAGTCTTGGCGCTCCTGCTGGCACTTTTTTCTTCTTTGAAGAGAGCCCAGGAATGGCAATCTGAAGGAAATGAACACATTGAGAATTTGACTTTATTGCCAGTTTAAGAATTCAGATCTAGCACTGAGGCATGTTTTATAAAACAATGCAGTTCCTTTTTAACCCATTTGTGTCGGAAGGATTTTTAAAAAAAATTATGCTTGCATTGTTTGCAAGCCAGGACTATGCCGAGAACTAGGCATAGATCTATCTAGTCTTATTTGTAGACCTAGACTTTTCTTAAATGGATGTTCCTGGGCAGGACGCTCATGATTTCTAATTTCATTTAGATCTATCTGATCTAGGAAGTCGTAATATTATGTTGTGATCAATCTAAGGGAAGTTAACGTCATTTTTTTTTTTTACATTTTTCAGCTGTTGCACAACCTCTTGCAAGAAAAATTCAATGCACTTCTTTAAGACTTCGTTGAAATTCGTGATGAGTGTGAGCTGAAGGCTGGTGATTAGCCTGAGGCCGAGGGCCCGATGAGGGCAGGGCAGTGTTGAGGGTTAAGACAAGTGAAGTGCACCACAGGCATTTAAAAATATTGTAAATTGTTCAAGTATTGTCTAATGTTTGGCTAAAAAATATATCACAATTCAACTCCTGAAAAGTTGAGGGAATATCTCGCCTCTGTAATAGCCAACATGCTTTCATTTTGCATTGTTATTACTTACAACAGGGCCAACCATAGTCCCGAGTCCAGGCGCCATCTTGACGCTGGATGTTGTTGTTGGGCAACGAATCTCGTAGTGTCTCGTCACCGCGAGATTCAATCAGTATTCCGGTGTTACGCTCTGTATTGCGGTGTCGCATACGAATATTACAGCCTGACCAAAATTCCCCTAAATAAAAATTGTCCTACTGCTTTTTCACCAGAAAGAAAAAAAATCACCATTACATGTGGTACTAAATACGCAAATCTTGCTTTAGTGATCTTCACTAAAATAACAGTACCTCCCATTAGTATCTTCATGGGGTAAACACACGAAAGATGAGGATGGACTGCAGAAGCCTACACATCCAAAATAATCAAAATACAATGTACACATAGGGGGATAAGTTTAAGGATGACAGAGTATGCAAAAATGGGACAGCCAGCGGCTACAATCGGTGGTTCATTAATGATCAGCTGAAACCATAGATCATGAATTATCATGACTTTCACGAAGATCAAAATGTATGAATGCTGCAGGAGAAGCTGATAATTTTAGAAAGTTACATGTATATTTATATACATGGCTTTTTCGCCTTTTTTATGGATGGTGGAAGCAGCTATTGCCTGGGCAGACTCTTAGAAAAAAATGCTTCGCCCAGAGACACTGTTCCTCTCTAGGTCATTCTAGTTTATTCCAAAGGAAAGACAAGGTCAATACTTTAGGAACTAGTCCAACATGCTGTCTGAGATGCCAGAAAGCAGAGAGAAAGTGAGACGTTCAGAAACTTAGTCATATAATCAATGATAGCACTACGAAAATTAGAACACTAAAAGAACAAAAGCTCGACATTCTTGTCTTCTGGGGTGATTTCTTACGTGACTGACTTTCATTTAAATGTATGCAGTTTTCGTGTAGATAGATATGATTCTTCCTATGATGAGGCATTGATATAAAAACCTCAAAATGACATCTATGGACTGCTTGAATGAAAATAAGATGCCAGACAAACAGCAGTAAAGGAAAAATAGCACATAAAATAGTCAACATAAAGGTTCAGCAATAACCCATTTACATTGTATTTGTCTTATGAGCATGCTGATTAAGAGGGAAAATGTCCCCTATTTAAAATATATCCAGGACAGAGATGGCTGGACGAAACTTTCGGCGGCCTATGCCCCAGTGGGGCGAAGGGCATGAGTGAGTGAGTGATATATATCCTGGCATGAGTGATGTTTCCGCTTCATTTGGAAGAAAATTACTAGCCCCTTCAGTCAACTTTTCAAAACACGGAAAAAAAACAAACAAAAAACTCACAGTAGAAAGCAAAACATACAGTATAAAGAAATATTCAGAAGAATAGTAAAAGGGTAAAAAAAAGTTGTTTTTATTGAAACAAAAGAAATTTCTACACAAGATAGATTAAGCTGAAGCTGAATTTCCAGTGAACATCTTTAAATATGAACTTTCTACGTGTAGCAAAATACATCTTTAAGCATACATGTAAATGCATTATTTTCAATGAAAGAAATATTTTTTACAAAAATATAAAAGTAGTATTACAATCCACTGGAACAAAACAGTAGAGGTTTTGCTGAGTGTGGTGGAAGATAACAAATTGTATTTATTTTACAACCCTGTTAAACAAACAATTTCTCAATAAAATGCCCGCATTTTTTTAAATTAACCCATTCACGTGCTGGTGTTTGTCCTTTTTTTCTGCATTGATACAGCTCACCTTTCCTTTACTTTCCACTTGTAAAAGCATGTTGTTGATGTGCGTGTGTTTGATTAAAAATATTTAGAGAAATAAAAGAAAGTAAAAAGAAGTTTAATCAAACTCCTCGAGTAAGATATAAAAAATCACTATTTAATACTCAATGTTTCTAATTCTTATTTTTTAACCCATACCACATTATGAGATTTGAATATATCTCTAAAGATTCTAAGAATATATGTTGAAAGAGAATCTTTATACAGTTGGTAAGACATTATAAAATAAGGCAATAGAAATTGTATCACAGTTTACAGTAAAAAAAAAATAAAATGGGATTGGAATCTCCTGGAAAAGGCAAAGAGATCAGCGGAGGCATCCTTCTAGTGCACTCATAACAATCAACATACTGAGACACAACATGATCAACTGATTGTATCATTCACATCTCAAGCAATGAAAGATTATTTTTTTCATTTCCACATTCACGAAGCATTCTTAGATCTACACCCTTGTCAGTAATTTGTGCAAATTAAGCACATCTTTCACATTGCATAACTACATACTTATTTCATAGAACTTGTCCTAAAAAAAAGATACAAACGTGTTAAAGTAAAGTTCCTTGATGGTCAATGAGGCCCATAGACCCTGGACCCTTGGATTAGGAGTCCAACGCTCTAACCATTCGGCCACCGCGTCACCCTAGAAAGCTATAAGTTGTCATAAAAAACAGATACAAATGTGTCAGGTGGACCAGAAGTTTTATTTCTTGCCGTGGAGGCTGCAGGTCTAATCAGGATCCATGTTGTAGCTGCAGCAAGCACCTGTCCTTGCTACTACACCATACTGGATCAAATGAGATGATGTGAAATGCACAAACCTCTCAACACACAGGTAACTTTTCAAACATTTTCTGCTACAATCATTGCCTTCTTGAGGTAGTCCATAGATTTTTTTCAGAACCCATGAAGCTCTGATGCAAACAGAAAGAATAACGAAAGCACTAAGTTTGTCTCATGTAAGGATTTCCCTTAATTTGTGTGTTTTGATCTTTATGCTATGTTTAGATATTTCAAAAAATAACCAAGAAAAAAAAACACTGGATAAGAATATATTATATGTGTCTAAAAACAAAAACAAAAAGTGAGCAGCAAAGAATTTCAATGTTCTTTCATCATCATCATGAGGAGACACTGGATATGGGTCAGACATGCCTGTAACAGATTCTATCAGCAAAGCCTTCTTCTAGATCCCAAAGGGAAGACGAAAAAGAAGAAGGCCCAAGACAGCATGGACAAGAACAATGGAAGTAGAAATGCACTCCGGGGACTCTGACAATGACGGTCCACAACCGACAGAAGTAAAGACCCTTTGTTGCCACCCTACGTGCAACTTGGCACAAAAAGGATGATGATGATAATGAAGAAAGAAATGCAATATTCTTTCCTTTTCCACTGCACACACACATCAAAACAATAATAAATCAAACCATCATAAAGAGAATGGCATACAATTAAAAAACAAGCATTACAGACAAGTTTCTGAAGTCTAAATTCAGAACATTTAGGACCTTTCCTCGTTTTCCCTAGAAAACCAGTGCCATAATTAAATATCATACAGGCACATCACAAAGCCAAAAAAAAATAATTCTGAATTGTGTTGTTCCATAAAAGCATTCCTGAAAATTTAAGGTAGAGCATAAAACATACATACAGTCCAACATACATGCCTGCACACACACACTTACACAACTTTAATTGACTTTTATCATGGTTCCTTAAAGATTGTTTAACAATGTATAAAAAAGTTTAAAAAATACCCTGACAATGTAACAGATGGAACCACCCTCGAGCAAAAGTACAATAACAAAAATCAATTACAATAAAAGCCTTGAATCAAAATGTTTAGACTCGCGTCACAAAGCAAAATTCTTAGACAATTTTTATTTTATTTTCGGGACGGTGGTTAAAAATAATGCAACACTGCAGTCGTTGTTTTTCCTCAATCTTGTCGTCACTATTGTCAGTGTTGTTGCATTTTTACAATGGAGCTTTCAAAGATTCATAGATAGAACAAAAATGCCTGGCATGTCGTAGCGCTGAGATCAAGACACTATGAAAATTCAACAAAAGAGAATATATACACAAGCTATGTCCTCAAATGGATGTATTTTTTAATCACATAGCATGTCCTAACTAAAATCTGTTCAGGGCGTATACAGCCCCAAACATTAATCTAGGTCTCAATAGCAGTAAGTGGAACAGTAGATCTCTCCTTATAAGGCCCAAAGAGTCAAGCTTATAACAGTGTAAATGGCATGAAGTACAACAAAGAGTGAGAGTGGGGACCTAACAATTTGACAATAACACCATTTTTATAAAGTAAAAAAAGTAAAGTTCCTTCAAAGACACTGGAAGGACTGCTCAGGAACAGGATGTCTGGAGAACTCTTGTTGGTGGCCTATGTCCCAGGAGGGACCGCAGGCTTTGAGTTGAGTTGAGTCCTTCAAGGACTGAGACCCATAGGGCCAGAGCTTATCCTTATTTTGGTTGCGCTAAGTAGAACAGGTTTTTATTGTTTAGCAACATTTCCTAGATAGAACACAAGCCTAGCATCGGTACCCAACACAGTCGCTCAGAGTCAAACTTGGACCCTCTGATTAGGATGCCTAACGGTCTAATCGTTCGGCCACCCCACAATACTTTTATTAAATTACAGAATAAAGAGTAAAGACAATCACTCTGACTGTGTAGCTGTCTTTCATTCTAGAAAATTGTATAAATTCGTGTCAATAATTTTTATCAAACAAAGCACTGCTTTACAAAATGAAATGGATAAACTAACAAGAAGAAATATACAATGTGCAACTTATAAAAAGGCGGGGTAAAACTGAATAATATCACAGATGGGCTTTTCAAACACTTCCAAAATCAGAGCCACAGTCTTATTCAGATAGTATATCAACTCATTCATACAGAGGATCACAGTATTGTAACATAACAAGCTCATAGGGAGATGTCATTCCATTGGCTGTACTTCATCCTGTCTCGTCCAATCGGCACAGTCATTTCTCGTACATAGTGCGCACCATGCCATCCCCTCCGCACCTGAGACAAAGATAGATTCACTGGTTTCATATCAGTTGCACCTGCTCTCCTCCTCCTCCTCCTCTTCTTCTTCTTCTTCTTCTTCTCTTCCTTCTTCTTCCTCTTCTCCTTTCCCTTTTTTCTTTTCCTCTTCTTCCTGGAAAGTTCTCACAACACAAAACTAATTCCACACTGAGAGCAAACAAAAAAATTACATTTAATTCCTGTGAAAAAGTTTCAATGGCCAATGAAAAATAAAAATTGCTATTCATAAAAGGTGTATGACATCAGAAAAGCCGATTTTGAATCTTTCATTGGTTTTTGGCTACATGTATGAATAAGCCTTTGAGAGTGGCTACATCATATGGTCTCAGAGAGAGTCGAAATCAGCTGATTTTAGGACATACACTGGACGTGAGGTAGACATTTTTCACTAGATTTTAGCGTACACGTGAAGTGTCGCAAAGGGCTTAATCTTGTGTAATCCTTCTCAAATGACTTCTTACCTGCTCTTTAAGAGCTGAATAAGGCATGTGTGTTTTGGGGATGGAGGGTTTCCTCTCAAAATCATTGTCCATCCAGTAGTCCAGATGAATTGGTCGGGAGTGGTACCTGTTGAAAAAAGTTCAGAATATTCTGAAGTCTTCACCATATTTGTTTTTAAAACCAAACAACATGAAATTTACCTTACCTCATCTTTTACATGCAGCATAGATATATTATATGTGTAGAGAGACCAGAGATTAATTACTGCAAACTTGCAGACAGATGTGGAGCATACTACAACACCACTAAACTAGTCACAAAAAAAGGAATCTTTGAGCAGGATACCGTGACACCATTTGGTCGCCCAATTTGAGGGTTCAGGTTCAACTCCGGGTGAACATATTTACTCGTGTCTTTGGGAAAGACACTTTACACTATTATTCCTTTCCCAACCCAGGTGCAAATTGGTACCGCCACATTGTAATAGGGAAGAAAACCTATGGAAGACAAGAGTCCTATCTATAATATGATGTAAAAAATCATCTGTTCCACATAACACTTCCAAAACCAGAATTATCTTCACTTCAGTGGGCTCAATGCCTTGAAGGGACTTTACCTAAACGGTGCTGTCTCTGATCTGAGCATCGTAGCTGCTGGCATGGAACTGCTCACAGACTGCCGCAGGTTGTAGTACTGGGGTCTGTCCCACACACTTGTGCAGTAGTCTGAGAGGTGGAGACAGAAAGAGAATTAGACATTAATTATATAGAAGGAATTGTTTACTTTCTTCTCTAGGAGGGAAGTTGTGTAATCTTTCACATTTTTCTGTTTCATCTATGGAACTATTTATAATTGTTTTCTTCCTTTCTTCTTTTTGTTGATTGTTTTTTATTATTATTATTTCTGTTCACATTACCTTTTAGTGTTCTTCAAACCTTTCCTTTTTGCCTTTGTTATCTTCTTTTTCTTGTGTCACTTCTTACCTCCTAATGAACTGTTCACTCTCTGCAGTCCTCCTGGAGATATTGCGATTGGATCGTATGGACCATTCTTCACATCGGGGCCTTGAAAAGGTAAAAGTTTCGTCAAAATAAAAAAAAAGAAGACATTATTAGTTCAATTTATAATGTTAGCTTAAAGCAAAGATGTGATTGCCACATCAATTTTTCACTAAAGAAAATTACGAAGAAAAATCGATGACTACAATAATAATATACTCAATAATAAATTGTTAGGTAAGACATCCATTATAAAAAGCAAGTTCAGTGATAAAGATGACTTTCCGTTCCTACTGTTTTTACTTACGTGGCGTTTCAAATAGATGCTCCTCAATATAAGAGCGGTTAGCAACTTTATGATATTTGTCGTACAAGCTGCAGATAGAAAATACAGAAGCATCTCTCACTTTCATATCATATTTCTAAGAACACACAATTCCCAGTCACTTGATCAACAACATCTTTACCATCACCATTATAAATTCAGTATTCTTACAGTGTATCTATTCAATACATATTGGGAGATTGCAAGTAACAACAATTATATTTCTTCATTCTAATAATTGTTTTCAAATTAATTGGAGGGTTCCAGTATTACTGTTATAAAGTTGATAATTTATTCATAATGAGTGCATGTTTTCACAGCGTGACTGACAATTTTAATTGCTTCATTTTCTTAGACCTACAAAAGCATAAAAAACACTGTTGAAGCATAACTTTGCATTCTGTTTATTGGAAAAGAAATGAAAATAAAGTATTTGGAGATGTTCAACTGACAGGCATGGAAAGGAGATTTATAAGTCATTTTTCCTATTGTTCAATTAAATGTACTCTAAGCACTCACCATCTCATGCTTGGAATAAATCGTATCCTGTCTGATCGAACAAAGACTCCATAATTAGGTTTACATTGGAAGTACCTACGTCCAAAGAGCATTCCTGCGCTATCTCCCACTGAAATGAAGAGAGTAAATAATGTTGCATTTTTATCTCATTATAACAAGTTCAAAGGGCTTTTTATAAGTTTTTTTTTATTAAACTTTTTTTTGGCTTATTGGCGATGCAAATGTCCGTGTGAATAATTCATAGTTCATTAAATGAGAGAGATTATATTAGACTTTAAAATTAATTTCATTTAGATCTAGTCATCAATGTAAGAAGAGACCTTCCATTTGAGTTTGAGATCAGAAACAAAAATGATCAAACGGGCTTGATTTAAGAATGCTCTTAAGACTGGAAAGTAAAAGAAACAATTAAGATCACCTCTAACAGATTTATCGACAGTTTAGCCTATACACAGATTCAAAGTAGCTGTCGCTTACCAGCCTGATCCAGCACGACGCCCACCCAATCTCCTTTTTTGGTTGCAACTGGACCCTTGTATCTCACGGTTCCTTTGTGAATCCCATCATTCCAACGCACTTCTACCCTTTGTCCTGAGAAGACATTGTCGAATAAAACCATATTGAATTTTACACTGCTCTGCTTTTCAAAGGTCAACAGTTCGCCGGACTAAGGAAACCCCTATCTATCACTATCACTTTCAGGAAAACTTAGCCGCCATAGTGTTTACATGGGTTACTGAGCATGCTTATCGCGAGATAATACGAAGTTAAGGGATCCACATTTATTTCAAATGTACGTGACGACTTTAATATTTGTAATCACCTATATTACCATAAAATATGCTTTAAGATATTTATTTTATTAAATATTTATAGTTGGTATGTCACAATTACATCAAATATGAAAATATGAGTGTTCAAATTATTTGAATAAATTTAACCAAGGCATCGTGTTGCATTCCAGAGATTGCTCTTTCCGCGAAGCCAAAACAAACCACTTCCGGATTGGAGTTCATCATGTAATGTTTTGCTTCATAACGAAACTGCGTGCGTTTTCTTTTGACAGAAAACTAGACATTTTTTACACGATGGCATCGCAGACCGGACATTGGAGTAAAGGACTCATAGCTTCTATGAATGATCCACAAGCTGTTGTTTACTCAGATGACCAAGTTGTTATTATTAAAGATAAATACCCAAAGGCAAGACTGGTGACATTTCATTGTAAAGAATCTAATTCGTTAGTAATTAAATTAGTAGTAGTAGTAGTATCGTTTGGACTACAATATCTTCTATATCATTTTTGTCAATCCAAGTCTGAAAGTCTATTAAATTAGTGTAGAAGTAGAAGACTCCATAGCCATAACTTGGCCATAACCATAATAATCATCTGTTATTAATTTTGTTTTAAATAGTCTTTGCAAAGTATCTATTTCTAAGACACCTTACTCAGATAAGCTTCTTTGTATCTTTTGGTATGAGTTACACCACAATTAAGGTTATGGGAATGAAGGCAAGGTTCTTTGACTTTATCACTTAATAAGCCAAAAGACATCAAGAAGTGAAACCAGTGCAAGTCCACATAGAGTTTGTTTTGCGCTGAGGCCTGCATTCCTATCTTTTGATGTTGACAGAAAAAAATGGTTATATCATGTGAAAAGAGCCTGAAGAAAATTGCCGAAGTGCACTGCAGTTCATGGCCTGTCACTGTCCCTCAGGAAGATTGACATGAGTACAAGTAAAGTAAAGTAAAGTTCCTTCAAGGCCTATGAGGCCCATAGGGCCGGAGCTTATCCCGGTTTCGGTAGCATGAAGCGGAACAGATGATTTTTACATCATCTCCAAGACAGGACGCTAGTCTGTCGTAGGCT
>JBDFRD010210338.1:0-11606 GCA_039654405.1 Bullina lineata | reverse complement strand
TGTCGTGCTTTTTTGGTGTTTTTCTTTTTCTTTCTCTCTCTCTTTCTCTCTCTCTCTCTCTCTCTCTCTCTCTCTCTCTCTTTTTTAATCTTCCTTCCTCTCTCCCCTTTTTTTCTCCATCCACCTCAAAGCTGGGGGTTTCGTCATGTCCTGTCCGAACCAACTTTCCCTCTACAGCAACAGGAGTCTACTTTCACCCCCCCCCCCCCCCCCAAAAAAAAGCACTTTTCTTTTCCACTCGCCACAAAAAAAAAGAGTCTGCAACTGATCACGGACACACGGCAGACCTACTACAGAGGCCAACAGACCGCCTGTGGACCAGACGTAGAAAACCATAGAAGCAAGTCAGTCCAAAAGATAAAGGCACGAACGAAGTGTCTGCTTTCAAGACTTCTGATGTAGTAAGACTGATTTTGACATGTACTTATTAAAAAAATAGACAATAAATGCAAAAAGTAGATAAAGGCTGCAGGGAAACTGAACAACACAAATAAATGGCAATCACAAGGAAAAAGAGCTATCCCGAAGAACACATGGACAAACATACGTGTCGACAATTTCTGTCTTCAAGGGGAACAACAAGAAAAAGAGCAACGAAAGAAAAACAACAACGATCACACAGGAGTAAATAAGAAAATAAAGAATAAGAATTAACTTAGCTTAGAGTCATGCCGAGTCTTGATAGCAGAGGAAGTAGTAGGATGCAGAGAGTGTCACCAGACAACGCATAGAAATGGCAAGGAGCGGAGAGTATAATTAAAAACATGCACTTTTCAGCGACGTTTAATCATGAGGCCTCACTGTGAAGGAAAAATAATCCGAATCAATTTCTGGTAGTTATAACTGTTTTGTAAATAACTTGTATAATTTGTTGCCCACGTATTCAGTTTTATGGCATCATTACCGTATTATTTTTTATACGAATAAATTATATTCCTGCACGGCATACGTCACGGCAGGTTTTACGGATACACATTGCAGATGACAAAATGAATGCATTCTTAGGTACTTCTTCTTCTTCAAATGTCAGGCCTGGTGCAAGCATCGACAGTCATGGTCTTCCAGTCCATTCTATTATCAGCCAGCGGATGAACTTGTTGTTGGACATGTGTTTGCTTGTTGAGAAAGTATTCAGACTGTCAATGTATGATGTTCGTTGTCTGCCTCTGCTTCTTTTTCCTTCAATTTTTTCCACAGAGTACGAGTTTTTGTAGTCCTTCTTTTCTGCTGACATGGCCAAAAAAATTCAGTTGTCCTTTTCTTATGTTTTTATCAGTGTCCATTGCAGGTGTGAAAATGAGGATAAACATACCAGAAATGGAAATAATTCTGCCGCGTTGTTAATTAAATCTTCCTTTTTTTAAAAATTATTTGTAGATGTCCTTTAGTAACGGGCCACCTCCTGAAAAGCGAGTGCGTTACGAAAACTCTGTTGAGGACAGTTCACCAAGTTTTCTGTTGTCAAAAGGAGCAGACAAAGTAAGTGGCATGAATGCAAATTTAATTAAAAGAAAGGTGTGAGATCGGTTGTAAGATCTTAATCTGTGAATCTGTTGGGGAAATTTTGATCAAGCGGGTTGTCACGATATTTCTTTTGTCTCATGGAAAATGACACCTTGAAATTGGTAAAGTCAGTAAGAAAATGTTACTGCACTGTTACATTCATGTGTTGTATGTAAGCTAGGCCTACTTTGCTGTTGCTTGAGCAAGTTTTGTGAGGAGAGCTCTAGTTGACTGAATGTGTATAAACAGGAGAGAGAACTAAATGTTGTACTTGGAATATATGTTCTATTTTTTTGTGAGCCATTTAACACAGATAAACTCAGGCAGATAAAATAGGAGGAAGGGTCATAACATTGGGCAAAACACAGTTTGGACCTGTACTTAATTAATATTCCTTACCGTTGTGGTTATATTATGGCCAATTTCGTATTGTCTGAGGCAGGCAGTGGTAATTATTTAAAAAAGTGATAAATGTATGCTTTTTATATCTATTCCTAGATGGATGGGGTGAAGAATGGAACTGCTGAGGAAATTGATGAAAGTCTCTACTCTCGACAACTGTAAGTTTAGTTTTTATTCTCAAAATCCATGAACAAGAGGCTGCTATATTTTTTTTCAAAATATTAAAATGCTTTAAGGTATTAAAGATGTTATTTTGAAGAAATCTACGTGGCTCTTGAATTGTCACTGACAGGTATCTGTTGCAATTATTATTACAATAACTATACCATTAATGCAAGTTTTATTGAAAGATTAGATGTACCAGTATGTGAAAACAAATGTACTACTTATTAATCTTGTCCTAAAAATAGAGATATTCACTTGGTCTGTTGCTACTTGACATGTTTTGTTTCTTCTCACTCTTGACTTGACAGGTATGTGCTTGGCCATGAAGCTATGCGCAAAATGGCACACTCTAATGTCCTCATTGCTGGACTAGGAGGACTTGGGGTAGAAATTGCCAAAAATGTTGTCCTGGCTGGTGTGAAATCAGTTACAATTCAAGACACTGAGAACACTACCTGGTTTGACCTCACTTCACAGGTGGGTGTGATTACCCTTTCAACAGATATATTTGATCAGCTTTTGTTAAAATCATTGCTATGAAAGGGTTTAAAACATTGTGAAGCGATTGATTTGGAAACTTCAGTTGTTGAGCCTAAGAGAAGAGAGATTTTTATCTTGCTCCTGAATAGCCGTAACTCATGAAATATGAGCAAATCTTACTATATTTATAGGTAAATATATGGTGTAATATATCTGTTTTCATTCCAGTTTTTTCTCCGGGAAGAGGACATTGGAAAAAACAGAGCTGAAGTCACCTTAGGTCGATTATCTGAACTCAACACTTATGTTCCTATTGCCTGCAACACTAATGCTTTGGAAGAAAGCTTTCTCAAACAGTTTCAGGTGAGAACCGTATATTCTGTGCTTCACTCCTAAGAGCTTTTTTTTTTCCAAATGTATTTTGATACAACTGTTCACAAAATTTTTCATTTGTTGTTCTTAAAGTGTCAGAATACTTCTCATTTTGCTTCTCAATGGTAACTAACTAGCTCGTATTATTTTCTTGTGTTGGATAACAGTAGCATTTATAATGCATATGGATTATGAGACACATTCTTTATATCTCAAAAAGTGAATATCCCCTTGTGTGTATATTCACAGCAATAGTTTTGAATCATGCCTCTAACTGGAAGGTATATGATATCTTGAGAACCAATAAAAGAATCAATGATCTAATGCGGAGTCGCAAAATATTTACCATATGGTGTGATTAGTTATTGTACAAGTCTTTTTTTCAAAGATTTTCACAAGCTATGTGAATACAAAAATTATTGAATGCATTTTTACTCTTTGTACAGTTTTCTCTTGGTTAGAACTGGCTAGGAAGAGATGTTCAGGACTTTTCCTTTCTGTGAAATATAAAGTGCCATGTTAAGAATGTATTGGTTAAAACATCTCACGTTCAGTATTTTCTGTAGTGTTCAGTGTGTTTGATTTACCTCCTTTTTTCCCCCCACTTTAGGTGGTAGTTCTCACCAATCACAGTCTGGATGAGCAAGTCCGTGTTGGAGAAATGTGCCATGCAAATGGAATTAAATTTGTTTCAGCATCTACATACGGTCTCTTTGGGTAAGGATGTTCTCCGGGAAGACATTAAATTCATGTTTGTTTGTTTTTGAAATCTTGATCTCTTTGCTACAATTAGTTGTTATCAAGGTCTTACGCGAGAAGGACAATCTAATCCTGAAGACATCAGAATGAAATAGAAATTATGTTCCTGCTTTTAAAACATGCAAGTAGAAAACCAATAAGTATTAACTGCTTAAATAAATATCCAAAGCTGAAGGAAGGCCTGAAAAGAAGCTTTCAGACTTTTCTTAGAATTAAGGTTTTATGATCATTAACTCTTTGGGGACCATTTTTTTACTCATAGTTTGTGCGACGCCCGTAACGATTTACAATGATTCAATATAAATCCTGTTTATAGTCAAGTACTAACAACACTAACCCTATCAGTGTTTGGAAATGAATGCTGTTCTACAAAATTCCTGTTATGTTCCACTCCTAGCTGGTTTAAAATTTTGAATGGTTAAAAAAAACAATCTTATTCATGAACTGATATATCGGCAATTGGTCCTGAAAGAGTTAACTGGAAATGTCACAAAAAAAGTTAACAAGGGATTAAGTGCCTTCGAAAATAGTAAGCACAAATTTATTTTTTACAGTAGAATTTGTTCTGAGCCTCTTTTTATCATTTGAAATATTTGTAAAATCCCATTCATTGCTGTCTCTTTGTTACAGGAATGTTTTCTGTGATTTTGGGGAAAGCTTTGTTGTGAGTGACACGGACGGAGAGCAGGCTCTCTCGTGCATGTTGGCTGACATAGAAAAGGTAAGATTCCATGTGTGATCCATGGTTACTTTGTCATATAAGGGCAAACTATGTTTTAAAAAGTGTTTAATTATGTTAAAACGGATGTGTTGATTATAGATGAGGACTTCTGATCACATTCATTAACAGCCCATTTAGCAATGAATTTGTGTACAAATACACAAATATACATGTGTCGCAGTAGCCGAATGGTTAGAGCGTTCCAAGGGTCCAGGGTTTAAATCTGGGAGGTGATTGTGTTGTATCCTTGGGAAAGACATTTTACACTATTGTTCCTCTCCCCACCTAGGTGCGAATTGGGTACCAGCATATTGTGGTGGGGAAGTAAGCCTACGACAGACTAGCGTCTTGTGTAGGAGATGATGTAAAAATCGTCTGTTCTGCTTCATGCTACCGAGACCGGGCTGAGCTCCGGCTCTGCGGGCCTCATTGGCTTGAAGGAACTTTACTTACTACTGACAATCACAACCACTGTGTCAAATGCTCTTGAATTATATGCTCTTTATTTATGAAATAAAATTGTCCTACCACCATCATGTAATATGTGCACTTTGTATTCTGTTTCATTAAGACTCAGGCACAGGTTAAATGTAAATCCTTAAAAGTGTTTTGGATTTAAGATATGCTTTAGCCAGATCTGGGCAATGCAATCGATCAAAATCATATGGCTTTAGATGAGAGAAAAGAGAATGCAACTTTCCTATTTCTACATATTTTTAGCAACTTTGACATTTCCACAGAGTGCGGACGGTGTTGTTGCCTGTATGGATGAAACACGTCATGGCTTCAACGATGGGGACTATGTCACCTTCTCTGAAGTTCAGGGCATGACAGAGCTGAATGGATGTGAGCCTGTCAAGATCAAAGTGCTTGGTGAGCAGACAATTGCGAGAAAATGGTAGTTATTAGACTTTAGGATAATAGAAAAAAAGGATGGACTATCCTCAGTACAACGGAATAGTGTTCAAATCTAGTAATTGAGAGTAGTGGCTTTGAATGTAGCATAACCATATAGCGTTCTGGTGTAGTATTATTTGAATATTTGTTATTTTGAAATTACTGTTAATTTCTTTTTGGCCATAGAATAAAAAAGAAAAATTAATTTTAAATAAAATTTATAAGTTTCCTTGAAGCTTTTGACTGAAACTTTCTGGATCCTTTTCTTTCAGGCCCATATACATTTAGCATTGGAGACACAACTAAATACTCAGACTATGTGAGAGGTGGTACTGTCACGCAAGTCAAGATGCCGCAGACTTTGAGTTTTGTGAGTTGCTTTTCTTGAAAGTTCATTCGGATTTGATGTGCTCTCAATTTTTTGTTCTCAAGGTTAAAAGAAGGATAGGAAGCCTAGGGTTTAACAAGTAAACTATGAACATTTTTGTTTTGTTATATTAGTACTTGATCTTGTTAACATTGTTATTGACATATAATTTGTTATAGTGTGTGAAAAGACTGCCTGTTTTATCTGTCTTTTTTCCATTACATGAAAGAATCGCTATTATCTGACCAATGTCTTTTTTTTTATCATTTATTTTGTTTTTATTGCAAGATAAAAAAGTTTTGAAGAGTTTTGAATGAAATATTAGGCAAGATCTCACTCTAAGAACTGAACAGTTATGTGTGTGGGTAAATCCAATAGCTGTCACGGAGCTAGGAATCATATGAGACTTCTTAATCGTTATGGTGGTATTATGGCTGAATGGTAGAGCATTTGCCAATCTGAGCATTCTGGGTTCAAATCCTGACTGAGCTTGTATCCCCTCTCCCCGTGAATTGGGTACTGACTGACATGTAGATGAAGAAAATTTGTCTATATTCATCTGCTTCGCTTAGTGCTGTTGAAATGGGGATATCCTCTGGCTCTTTGGGCCTTATAGGGCTTAAATGAATTTTTTACTTGGGGACTTCGAAATAAAGCAAAATTATTATTATTATAGTGTACTCTTTATGAAGTGACTTATACTTTTGATTGTGATTTTCTCCTTAGAAATCTTTGAAACAGGCCCTTGAAGAACCAGAGTTTGTGATCACAGACTTTGCGAAGTTTGATAGACCTGGGATTTTGCATATTGCCTTTCAAGCTCTCAGCGAATATGTCAAGAAGACTGGAAGTCTCCCTAAACCTCGTTCCAAGGTAACAAAGCTTCTGCTTTCTTAGGTAACATTTCTTTTGCCCTTAGAAAGCACTTTGTAACCAAGGGGATGTTAAAAAACGTTTTTGCAAAAAAAAAATGATTTTGAACTCTGCTAAATTTTATCATTGACAATTAGACAATGTTTGAACAGGGGTTGATACAATATTTGTTTCAAAAAGGTTTTTTTCTTTTCAATTTCGAAAAAAATGTCAAAGAAATGTTTTTTTATATATTTAGATTTATTTTTCTGTTAGGTACTTGCTAATTTCTTAGAAAAACTTGAAAAAAATAGAGAAGGGTAGGAGACATATATGTCTTACATAAGAAATAGAAAGATTAGTACAGAAGTGCGGAGACAACTACAATTACTTTTACTGTAGGAATGATTTGAACAAAATGCATTTGTTGTTAAGTCGGGTCACAATTGTGTGAAAAAGGCTTTGTATGGTGCTCAAATAAATCATTTCAACCAGATGAGTAACACCTGAAGCCTGGGAGTGGTTCGTCAACTCTGCCATTATGAATTTTTCTTGCCAGTCTGATGCTGACGCCTTCCTGGAAGTGTTTAAAGATGTGAATGCCAAGTCCAAGGCCAAGGTGGAGGACTATAGTGAGGACCTGGTCAGAGACTTGGCCTTCTCCGCCCAGGGTAACCTGTGTCCTTTGCAGGCCTTCATCGGAGGCGTGGCTGCACAGGAGGTCATGAAGGTAAGAAAAAGTGTTGGTGTGGCAGCTGCATTCTGGCTGAAGTCCCTGAGTGCACTTCTTGGGGTGTTTTTCGCTGCCTTTTTAAAAAAAAATACTTGTATACATATTAAATGAGTGTATTTATTGGAGCCTTATGTTGTCTTTAATCTGCCCTGAATCATTCAGAACATTGAAGAGCTCAGAATGTGTTAATCCTGTTTTTAACTTTTTCAATATAGATTTGAGCCAGGATGTGGAAAACAAATTCTGTTTGGAAAAATTAGACTTTCTTTGAAAGAGGGAGGAGGGGAGGGGGGTTAATGGATCTCTCATCAGTTTTAATAATTTAATCATCTCACTAGTTATTTGGAAAAATTAGCAATATAAAATGCCGATGAATAATAACAGACTTGTCTGTTGTTTGCTGCTATCTGGATGCATGTGAGTCAAACATTAACTGACGGAGCATAACTTGTGTTTCAGGCTTGCAGTGGTAAATTTTCCCCTCTAGTCCAGTTCCTGTATTTTGATGCCCTGGAGTGCCTGCCTTCTGACGTGTCTGTGCTCACAGAGGAAGAATGTGCACCTGTAAGTAAACCTGAAGATATCATTTGAGCCTTACAAGAATATTTTATTTATAAAAACAAAAAAAAAACAAAAACTGTTGACTGTGTGAGCGATAAGGAATTTTGAAATATAGATTAGCAATTTGTCATTTCTTCCTTTTTCAATTTGTTTAGAGAATACTGAGGCTGAAGAAAGTGATGTATGTTTAATATATTAATGTGTTCATACATTTGGGGGTAAAAATTCTTGCCCTCATTATTACATCTAATATAAAACGGTATGGATTGTGAAGACCACTAAAATTTCAATTTGTTTGTTTGTTTGGTGGTTTTTTAAGGATGGATATGAAGCGTGATTCTTCAACATTTTAATGTTTGTCTTCCATCTCTTTTGGTGGTGGTTAACATAAAAAGTTTGTTTTTGTGCAGCATAGCAAGAGCAATATTAGCCCAAGGTTGGGCCTCTAAAGTTCCATACTTTTTTTTACTAGTAAGTTCTTGTGTTTTGTTTGTTTGGACATCTCTAATGAATTCTTATACTTACATCTTTATCTATTTTGTTCAGTGTGGTAACCGCTATGATGGCCAGACTGTTGTGTTTGGCAAGACTTTCCAAGAAACCCTGAAGAACCTGCGCTACTTCCTGGTTGGAGCAGGTGCCATCGGTTGTGAAATGCTGAAAAACTGGGCCTTGATGGGATTAGGAACAGGGGACAAAGGTCAAATCTTCATCACTGACATGGACCGCATTGAGAAGTCCAACCTGAATAGACAGTTTCTGTTCCGCCCCTGGGATGTAGAGGTGGGTGTTTACTGGTTCTGTTTTGTTGTTGGTTATTGCTTGTCCCTTCATTTTGTAATCTCTTCTCACAGTTGATGTACACCAAAGTCACAAACGGAGGACTTGAAACGGATTTTGGATCATATAATTGCTTCAAAGTTAACTTGAACGTCATGACAGTTTTCATGTTTTAATATTTTCCATTTTTTATTAGAAAAATGATGCTGTAAATTCTTTAAAACGTGAAATTGGGCCTTCATTTTGTTGGTGAGGCTGTGGGATATTGTGCATGAAAAATTACAGATTTCTTCTTTTAAATGTTGAGTGTGTGCTTTACAAAGTGAACTGAGAAATAAAACATATTTGCTGATGCTTCAGAAACCCAAGTCATCTACAGCAGCGAGGGCAGCCAAGGCCATGAACCCTAATGTGAAGATTGATGCCAGAGAAGATAGAGTGGGACCAGACACAGAGAGCGTCTTCACTGATGAGTTCTTTGAATCACTGGATGGAGTGGCCAATGCATTGGACAATATAGATGCCAGTGAGTTGCTTATTTATACGTCATTGCTAATCCTAGCACAATCTTTTTTATCTGTAGGAAAAAAGGAATAATTACACGTGCGCTGCTGTTTCGAATGAAGCAAAAGTGCTTTGTTGTACTTGTCTATGTATATTTGATTGTAGTTGTTATTTCAGTCAGTTCTCTACCCACCACATATCCTGATCAGAAAACGTATGTTCAAAAGTACTTTTTAACACGTTATTGTTCATCGTAGACCAACTCGAAAAATTCTTTTGATTAACAAATCATTATTGCGTCTTTTCAGGGATGTACATGGATAGGCGCTGTGTGTATTACTGCAAACCTCTACTGGAGTCTGGTACCTTGGGAACTAAAGGAAATGTTCAGGTAAATTGTGATTGGTTTAACCTCAGCGCATTATGAGTGGCGCGGTGGCCGATTGGTTAGAGTGTTGGACTTCTTATCCCAGGGTCCAGGGTTCGAATCTGGGAGGTGACCGTGTTGTGTCCTTGGCAAAGACACTTTGCACCATTTTCTCTCTCCCCACCCAGGTGCAAATTGGGTACCGGCATATTCTGCTGGGGAAGTAAACCTTAGACAGACTAGCGTCCTGTCTAGGAGGGCTCTGTGGGCCTCATAAGCCCTGAAGGAACTTACTACTTTTACTACAGTGCATAATGAAACGCACTATGTCACTTGGATATAAAGTACATAGTAAAGTCCTTTTTTAATGCTATAGGTCTGAAAAGATATTTATTTTTTTGTAATTTATTTTTATTTTGTGTGTGTTGTGGTGTTAGTTTGATGATTGAAACTTAATGAATGTGTTTAATCCTGCAGGTGGTCCTTCCTCATATAACGGAGTCTTACTCATCCTCCCAAGACCCACCAGAGAAGAGCATACCTGTGTGTACAGTCAAAAACTTCCCAAATGCAATAGAGCACACGCTGCAGGTAAGGGCTACCGAGACTGTGGAGTTGTGTCATGTAACACACTAGCCTTTCATTAACTTAAAAGGTAGTACAATCTTGCTTTCACGTTTCACTGCTGTTATCGCTTTGAATCTACCTAGCTCACTGAAGTCCTAATTTTTTCAAACGGTTCTAGCTTCATTATAAGCACAATCTTTCTCATTTTTGTATTGCAGATATTTGAAAACCCTTTTGACAGATTGTGTATATCAATACCATTAACATGAAGACACAAACACTTTTTTTTTTTGAAAATGTGCAACATTTTGCTGATTTGTCACTATGCGACAACAGCAGCAATTTTGTTTTATAGTGTTGAAGAAATTATTTTGAAAAATGTGTCTTACAGGATCCTTGCTTCTATGGTGTCTTAGTACTTTTGTTAAACGTTTAGAATAAATTTCTCCATAAAATGCACAAGTGGGGATGTCATATATTGTGTGTGTGTGTGTGTGTGTACTACAAATGAGTAATTTATTGCCAAGCTATCAGGTCAGTGCAAGCAAGCATCAGTTGGGATTTCCAGTTATTGTGATGAGCTGTCTGCTTTGTATCAACACATGGCAGCTGTGATTCTCTTCACATCTCTGCTTTCTTTTCTTGAAAGATTCTCTCTATGTTTTTCAACATCTCATTCATCATCATCATCATTGCCCCTCACCCTTTACAGGGTATAAGCCACATACAAGGGATTTCCACTTCATTCTGTCCGGGATAACTTTGCTAGTTCTCCCATGTTTGTCCTGTTCTTTCTTTTTCTCTCAACATCTCATTGCCATATTAAAAATTTGCTTTCAGTGGGCACGTGAAGAGTTTGAAAAAGAATTCCATGACGATGCAGAGACGGCAAGTCAATACATCACTGACCCCAAGTTCATGGAGAGGACCTTGAAGCTTCAGGGATCTCAGCCAGTAAGTCATCATCATCATCATCATCATTGCCCCTCAACCTTATCAGGGTATAGGCCACGCACAGGGGATTTCCACTTCATTCTGTCCCGGGATAAATTTGCTAGTTCTGACCATGTTTGTCCTGTTTTTTCGTTGTCTCACAGCCAGTAAGCAGCCAGTGTTATTTATGGTCTCACAGTCATTTCTGATTGTTTTTTATTCATTTAGTTTATATTCAAATATTTTTTATTTTTGTACCTTCTGACATGTATGGAATAGAGTGAATTATAGAAGACCTTGAAAGAACATGGTTTGTCATTGCTGTTGTAAACATTGGTCAACCCTCTGTTTCATCAGTTGAGTTCATTTACCCATATCATTGGAGATCTAAGACCATATTTTGAAATATACCAAGTTAACTGCAGCTGCAACAAAAAAAATGAATAATAATAGGCTTCCCAGGACTAGTAATTTTGTCATTATGTCAACATCTCTATAGATAATATTATAGATGTCATCTCTGAGTACCTCGGTAAACATCCCTTTTTTTTCTCTTGCAGATAGATATTTTGGAATCCTTGAAACGCATAATTGTTGAAGAACGACCCAAAAGTTTTGAAGACTGTATAAGTCTAGCCAGGCA
>JBDFRD010210228.1:0-11607 GCA_039654405.1 Bullina lineata | reverse complement strand
GAAGAAGAAGAAGAAGAAGAAGAAGAAGAAGAAGAAGAAGAAGAAGAAGAAGAAGAAAAAGAAGAAGAAGAAGAAGACAAAGAAGAAGAAAAAGAAGAAGAAGAAGAAGAAGAAGAAGAAGAAGAAGAAGAAGAAGAAGAGGAAGAAGAAGACAAAGAAGAAGAAAAAGAAGAAGAAGAAGAAGAAGAAGAAGAAGAAGAAGAAGAAGAAGAAGACAACAACAAAAAGACACACAAACAATGATTGAACTCACACATCATAGATCTTGATCTGGCAGTCGTCAGAAGCAGTGACGAGAAGCTGGCTGTCGGGGGAGAAGCACAGCGAGCGGATGGGCATGGCATGACCTGGGGTCAGGGGTCAAACAGCAATAAGTGGGTCAGAGGTCAAAGGTCAAGTGGGTCAGCGAAGGAGATAAAAGCACATGAACTGTTTATTTAAATTTTTTTTTTTTTTTTTTTACTTCTTTTGTTGTTGAGACAAGTGGGTGGAAGGGCATTGCTCATAAGCTTAGCCCTAATATTACACCGAGGGTCAAAACGTTCCCTAGAGGTCGGTTTTTAAGGCCGTTAATATGCTTACAATGGACATTTTTTTTTAATTCTCAGTATTCCTTACAAAATTCATTTTGACAACAACAAAATGTTTTGTGCTCAATTTATTACAAAGGGTTTCATATTGTATTGACCAGTGGTCATTACTTTACACCCCCTCATGCCAATTCCTCTACACTGAGTGGGCTCACAACGTCACTCCAAGTATACAGATAAGAATAACAGGAGTTTTGTACCATGACAAATGTGGGGTCACATTGTCCCTCCGTTTGTGTGGACAAGCCTTTGGACTATATGAAACATGGGTGTACACTGACATCCCCAATGTACAGACAGGAATGTAAAACACGACGTTCGGACAGGATTAAGAATGCAGACCTATTTTCTACTAACTAAGAAACTCACTCAGAACTTGTAAAACTCCGGGTTTTAGTACCGGTATACACATACGGAAAATATCAGGTAGCATCACCAGACAGGCACTGCAGTGAAACCCCCCAAGGAACCCGAAAACGGGAAAGGCCAAGCGAAACATGGAGAAGACGTGGTGGAGAGAGACAAGGAAGGGACAGGACAAACATGGTCAGAACTGGCAAAGTTACCCCAGGACAGAAGGAAGTGGAAACCTCTTGTGTGTGGCCTATACCCTGATGAGGGTGAGGGGCAATGATGATACACATGACATGAAAGTTACAGCTAAAAAAGATTATTGCGTCATATACCTCAAACTTCATTGGGTGAGTTACATCTAAATATGCAACTAATTGGACAAACATTTTATGTTATTCCTTTTCCACCATGAGCTAAACAATGACTACGGTGATCCATGCACGATCGTTATGCTCTGTAGGCTATCCGCCCGGACTGGTCTCTGTATCTCAGTTCGCTGGTCAATTAATTCTTTTTTCGGCGGAATTTTTTTCCTCGGATTCGAGAGTTCGGACTCTGCGGATATTTCAAAAATGCGGACAAAAGGAAGCACTGAAACATAGAAACACACTAGAAAAGTTCCTGTGAGCACTACAGTCATAGCATACCTTCCAGTGTGTGCATCAGTTTTCCTGTCGTTATGTCAAAAATGTTCACAATACCGTCCAGTGCTCCCGAAGCGATGAATTTCCCGTCAGGACTCTGCAACAAGAGAAACAGCATAAGGGCAATTCCATAGAAAATGCTACCTCTGAGTCAATGTTTAGAATGCATATTTTAAAAAAATGACTAGTATGTTTTGATAAGAGGATAACAGAACCTCAAAAAAATATAAGAGTTACTCCTTTTCAAGTGGCCATACAACTTTGGCGACCATCTTGGATTTTATTGTTTTCACCCCCAACCCCCCAGTAAATTTTATGCCCCCTTTCCCCCTCCCCGAATTAGCCAATTACCCTAACCCACAAAGAAACTTATAAACCCATCCCAAAAAAACTCACATTTATTACCCTACAGAGTAATAAAGACAACTCGTATATAAACATCCCGCTCTTGACTTGATTTCTTTGTTTAGCGTCGGTTTTCCAGTCCTGTTGTTGTTAGGTCTGATATCGCGGACAAAGTGATTTTTCATTCATTCTGGATGCAAGTGGTAGCGTATCTGTGGTGCCCCAGAGGAAATCCCCCCCCCCCCAATAAAAACTTATATACCCCCTTCCCTAAAAGTAACTTATACACCCCCATCCTCCCTTTTCCCTCTTCCTAAGCTATTATAAAATGGGGGCTGCCGAGAAGCAAACAAAGTAAGTCGAAAAAGTAACAGTAAGGGAGAATGCTTCCAATGATAAGAACGTCACAAAACAAAACAAAACCGAGACGCATCGACAATTACTGTCTTCGAAGCAAAGCAAAAACCACAAGAATTAGATCTACATGAAGCCACTCACATAACCCAGTGCTTCCAGCAGCAAATTTCATTTTTCAAGGATTTTAGCGGGGCAGGGGCTTGTAAGGAGAATTTTTTTTTCCGGCACCTTAAAAATGCAATTTCTGACTATTTAAGCCTAATTTCCAATACAATTTTTTGCGGATTTCCGCAAATTTGCGGACAACTGGAATCACTGATAACCCTACCCCAAAGTAACTTTCATATACACCCTGCCCCCTCCCCTTTTTTTCTCTCTCTCTCTCCTAGCTACTCACATAAGCCAGACTGAGGGTGAATTTTCCCCTGGTGTCCATAGAGGATTCCTTCCGTCCTGAGTCGACACCAAACAGGTGGATCTTCCCTGTGTGGCTGCCGGAGGCGAGGAACCGCGAGTCCGGGGAGAAGGCAATAGTCCAGGCATCCACTGGGGGGAGGAACAAGGGGAGGGATGGATGAGGAGGATGGCGGTGTATTGGGGTTGGTTTTATTTTTTTTATTTTTTTAGGGGGTAAGGGGTGGGTTATGTAAAGTAAAGTTCCTTCAAGGCCATGAAGCCCATAGAGCCGGAGCTTATCCCGGTTTCGGTAGCGTGAAGCGGAACAGATGAATTAATTTCATCTCCTAGACAGGACACTAGTCTATCACAGGTTTACTTCCCCAGCATAATTGCTAGTACCCAATTTGTGGGGAGAGAAAAAATGATATAAAGTGTCTTTCCCAAGGACACAATATGGTCACCTCCTGATTCTAACCTTGGATGGTGGGTTATGGCTGTGTGTGGCTGAGGAAAGATATGAATGAAAGAAAGGGGGGAAAAGGGAGGAGAATGGAAATGAGAAGAGAGGAGAGGAGAAAGGTAACATTGCAGGAGTGGAAGAAGGGAGAGAAGGAAGGAGAAGAAAGGAGAGGAGAGGAGACAAGAGGCATCTACTTTTAAGACAATAATGTGTAACTTTGTAATAACGGAATGTGGGAAAAAGAGTATGACAAAAAAATGTTAATACATGTACATTTTTTTTTTATGTCACTATTTTTTTTTTTTTACATTCCATTTCATTATCCTTCAAAAAAAGACCAAACTCTCTCAGACTGGCTAAATTGCCACTTTGTACCTGGCCCGGCGTCGATGCTTTTGGCCATCTTGCCACTGTCCAGATCCCACACTCGTACATGACTGTCCAGACTGCTCGAGGCCGCCACTGGTCAAGGGTTAAGGAAAGGTCAAGGCTGCTACTCAACTGTATCGCATAGTGGCTGAATGGTTAGGCTGTTGGAAGGTTGTGGGTTTGAGTCCTAGTTGAGTTGGCTTTGCTGTTGTGGTTTACTGCATAGTGGCTGAATGGTTAGCCAAGGGTCATAGCACCATGGGCCTATAAATATTAGGAGGTTTTCTAGGAGGTTTTCAAAAGTTCTAGATTGCTCTCTATCTAAGTATAAATAAATAAAGTTTGTAAAAATCATCTGACACTTCAATCGATTACTCGCCCGACTGCCAGTTTAGTCCTAGTTGAGTTGGCTTTGGTGTTGTGGTTTACTGCATAGTGGCTGAATGGTTAGGTTGTTGGACTCGTGGTTGGAAGGTTGTGGGTTTGAATACGAGTTGAGTTGGCTTTGGTGTTGTGGTTTACTGCATAGTGGCTGAATGGTTAGGTTGTTGGACTCGTAGTTGGAAGGTTGTGGGTTTGAATACGAGTTGAGTTGGCTTTGGTGATATTCTTAGCGTAACTATATGAACAATGAATGCAATTGAATAAAGTGTAATTATATCTTAATCACTCTTAAACATATACATGGCAAACAAAGTGATATTCTCTTTTTCATTTAAAAAAGTAGCCAGGCTTAGGAGGCAATTCAGACTGAAAAAACAGCCAGAGCTCTGGTGAATTAAAACAGACATGCCAACCCCATTTGAGGGTTGGAGGAATCACAAGCTGAACTCGCAGTAAACTGAGGATCCAAAGGAGTAATTTTACCGCATACAAGAATAACACCAGAGAACGAAAAACGCAACGGCAATGAGATTTAAAAGCATATATTCATTGCTATAACATAGTATATTTGGCCATAATTTCCTGTAACCGTATCTTCTGACAGGTCCCTATAATTTCTTACGGCGAACCCATAAACTTGGCATGTCTGTTAACCTTATAAGCCCCGCTAAGGTCGTGACCTACTTTCCCCTCGCATCCGTGAACGGTAAGCCAGCAGCCCTCCGCGTTATCGAAGAAGGCGGTTGAAGTGTACTACATGACTACAAACACACGCTAATTCTAGTGAAAGTGGGAATTTCCACTAACACAAGTTTTCTAGGTCAGGACATCTGATTGGACATTGCTAAAGGTCACGATCTAAATTTAGACGAAAAGAATTCCTGATAATTACTATTGAAGTAAAGAGACGTATGCAGTGAAACCAGCAACGCATTTTGACGCATCTGGATCGTGTGGGGGGAAAAGTTATCGACACATTTCGACGCATCGGCACTGTAGGCGGGTCAATGGAATCGACGCATCGGTAACGAAAGAGTTAAAAGACTAAAAGTTGATCAACAACTCATCAAAGGATACGGGAGCCATCTGAGTTGATGTCCACGGAGACCACACCGAGATGATGCCCCTCCAGTGTATGCCTCAGCTCCATTTTGTCTTCGTACCTGTACAGAAGAAACGGCATCAGGAGAATGAGAAGCCGTAACAATGAGAACACACGAGTACCAAAAAAAAAGAGAAAAAAAAAAGAGGAAAAAAGCATGTGTTGAGAATAATAATACGTAATATGGTAAAGGGAGTGAATGCATGTGAGCAATTAGTCTTGTGTGTTGTAGGAGTTAGTGCCCCTGAAAAAGAAATGAAAGCAAGATGGCTGCGATTTGCACGCCTGCTTTTGGAAGAAAAATTAACGATTCAAATTGGGAATAGATCTGGTCGTTTCTTGATTATTGAGTAATTGAGTTTAAAGTCTAGATCTACACTGAACATTTTTACAGTCTTGTTCGTTTCTTGATTATTGAGTAATTGAGTTTAGTCTAGATCTACACTGAACATTTTTACAGTCTTACCATTTCCACACTTTCACGTTATCATCAATGGAACCAGTGACGATCGTCTCTGAGCCACTGGGATCTCTTTCATTCCTCCCAAAGGCACAGCTCCAAATGCTGTCATCATGGGCTGGGAAAAAGAAAAAGAGAAAATACAGTTTGACATCAACAGGCTGATTTTACTGTATTTTATTAGGCTCTTTTCTTTGCTACGATGAACGAACAGATTTAATTTATCTCCGTTTCCAAAAAACGTGATAAAGCGAAGGATGAAGGAAATCTATTTTATGAGCACAAAATTAGTCCTCAAAATCAAACAATACTGCTGCTGTATTTATCTACATATTTTTAAGGTTTCCCAAATACAATACATTTCTCCCTGTTAAAAAATGTACTGTTAATTCACTTAGTTTGAGAGGTTTTTGGATGTCGTGGTCATCAGTTTGAAAATATACAAAAAGATTGATGTTTTATTGCAAATGAAAATCACAAAAAAAATCCTGAAGAACACACGGACAAACCAATGTTTTGACAATTGCTGTCTTCAAAGGGGACCCCTGAAAAACAATTACATAACAGGAGAAGAGAACAAGGAAAAGAAATAGAATAAACTTAGCGTCATGTATGGTCTTCAAAGGACTCAATCACTCTTTTTTTCCCATTTCAGCTTGTAAAGAGAGCAGCCCCTACAATTTTAATTCCCACATAATGTCTCAGGACACCACCAACTCTGACTGTAGATACATCAAGAACATATCATGAAAGTATTTCTTAACATGCACCGTCAAATCTCAGTGTAAAATCTTACCTTGTTCCTGTTTGAATATGAGGGCTTGCTGAAATCAGAAAAGTACATCAAATGTAAAAATTTTAAAAAGTATATTTTAATAACACAGCATCTATCACAAGTCAAAGAGAGAGAAAGGAAAGAGAGAGAGAGAAGAGAGATTGGGAATAGCAATGTTTTAAAAAAATTATACGTGATTTCACAATCTTAAAAATTGGTCAGTTATATGACTATAAAAATTAGCTTCAGTTTCAAAAGTGCAAAATTCACACATTCAAGCCAAAGTTTTGAATGGTAATTTATTATAGAGATCATAATATCATTATTGTTCTCGGTGAATATCATACTTGATTCAAAATAATGAAAATTGTATCCATATAAATTTAATTCCCATCATCTCTTATGTTTCAGATTTTAGTTCTATCATCTTATTCTTGAACCAGAAATGATGCTGAATTGTTTAAAAGTGATGTCAATTATAGTAAGTGGAACATTAGAAGAACCGTCAAACTTCTTCAATAATTATATTGTGTGTAATTATAATGCAGGCTCAGTTTCACATATTATTTGATATATTGTCTAGTGCCGTTGAACAGGGACACTGATAAATAGCCCATAGACAATGTGAAAAAACGATTTTAGATAACATCCCTAATTCCCTAACAGTCAGTTCAACAAGTAAAAGTGAAGAGTTTTTCTTCTTCAGGTCAGGGGCTTGGTCAAGGCTTGGTCAGTCATCATAATCACAATGGTCATGCTCTCTTTTCCTTCTCCTACAGAGTAATTTCCACAGCTGCTCATCCCATGAATGACCATTACATATTTTACTGCATTCATTCGAGATTTTTAAAGTCGAAATGGATTTGAAGAGAGACGTAGGGGTTTATAATAAACTTTACCGGTTAAAGTAGATCTAGATCTAGATTCTAGATCTAACAGTCATCAGAAACGTGAACATGAAACTTTCTTCTTATCGACAATTGGTAAACATGACTAAAATTACAGATATGATTGACTTGCATCTTAAAATCAAACTGATAATATCATTTTTAGAAAATAAACTTTCAAAACCAATCATTGTATTATATAAATACGGTAGAAAATAGAAATCTGGAAATGAAAGAACTTTTTACTTACTCCGCTCATGTTTGGTTGTGAACGGAAACAAAACAACGACTATCTGGCAAGCAATTCACTTGCCGGCTATTAGTTAGTTTATTTCGATACGACTTAATCTATCAAGGATAAAGGGCATGCTGAATGAAACCAGTCATAAATCATCCATGCAAAAAACAACTTCAAAAAAATGTCAATGAATAAATGTTTCATAGTAAATTGATAAAGCTTTGCTGCTATTGATATTTTTTTGGTTTATATTTGTTGTATTTTATTGTTCTTTTTTTTCTTTGCTACGATGTACCAACGGATTTTATTTGGCTCTATTTCCGAAAGACGTTTGGCAAAGATCACAGCGTGCCACGTTCGGATCCAAGTTTTTTACTTCTTCACGTTGTATATCAACTTCCGGAAAGTGTTCTGTTGTGTTGTGTGAGTTTTCTTGCAGACAAGGTTTCGCTGTCTTAGCAGCCCTAACCATCATGGTAGAGTTTGGGTCAGGCCCCGTGAAAGAAAATATAGACAATACTGTCTTCATAATTCCTGGAATCATCATAGTTGTTTTATTAGGTAAGCAGCAGCTAAGGATTTCAATGACATATGTTACTGACTGTCAGTTACTGTTACAGTTACAGTAGGTTGTTTTACAGTCACTCACTCACTCACTCACTCTTCAAGTAAGAATTAATTCTAAGTGCTGACTCAAAAATTGTGGAATCATCCAAATGTGCAGCGAAAATACTAGTAGTCTAGATAAAAAGCCAAATTTGGCTCATCGCACTCTACCGTGAAAACCACATACGTGGCTCAACAGCAAGGTTAAAAATTAACAGTAGATCTAGATCTAGATCTAGTGTCCACTGTGTCCATATTCTATTTCTTCTTCCTTTGGTAGTTTCCTTCATTATCCAGTTAATGCCAGGATGAAGAGGAAAAGTGAAAGAAGGCATCCCTAACCCCTGTGAAGATACAGAAGAGCTCTAGGTCAAATATTTAGCCCTCGTGAAAGACTCTGCTGTTTGTTCCTTCATGTGAGAATTTCACTAAGTCGACTATCAAACAAGTTATGCAGTATCTCTACTGTAGTTGGTATGTCGGCTTTAAGAGCTTCTGAAGGAATGTTGTCTGGCCTTGCTGCCTTCCACTTCCATGACTTCATGTGGGAGATCGGAACAGTCATTTACTTCCAGTAAAATAGGCTCACTCTCAGTTTGCATTTGAATGGGGAGAGAAAACATTAATATGTGAAGCTTCTTCCAAAGGACCAAGGACACAAAAGAATACCTGGGCATTGGTCCGGGATGTTAGTGCATGCTGTTTCTCCACCACTTATTAGCAATATAGTTTACCTTTGTCATCATTCATTTTCTTTGCTTTCAGACATCATCAATGTATCTATAGATCACTCTCTAAGAAAAATATGTTACTTCTGATGATGCTTCAGCCTCATCAGTGGCATTAACTGATAACAAATTTGACATGCTTGGATTTGACTCCGGATTACCTTGTTGTGTATAGGAAGGACAATTTTTCCTCTCCCCATCTGGGTGTGAATTGGTACCAGCATCCAGGGTTCGAATCCAGGAGTTGACTGTATTCTGTCCTTGGGAAAGACACTTTACACCATTTTTCCTTTCCCCATCCATGTGCAAATTGAGAACCGGCATATTCTGCTGGGGAAGTAAACCTACAACAGACTAGCATCCTGTCTAGGAGATAAAGTAAATATCATCCGTTCCGCTTCACGCTACCGAAACCAGGGTAATCTCCGGCTCTATGGGCCTCATAGGCCTTGAAGGAACTTTACATGCATTGATAGATCATAACTTAAATTATTTCGTTTGATAATTTGATTTTCCATTTTTTCTTCCTCCAGGCTTTTTCACTTATAAGCTGGTATCCAGTCTACGAGAAAAGCAGAGGTTGAAAGAGGAGAAGAAGAAGATGAAACTCCAAAGGAGGGAGAAAGAGAATGCTCCAAAGAATAAAAAGAAGAAATAAAGAAAAAAAACGAAGAGTGATGTAGGATCTTAGTGAATATTTTCTTCTTCAGGTTCTCAAAATGCACAATATGCTGAGATTTTATTGTTAGTGTGTGTCTCTAAGTCGAATGGGGTTTATTTCCAATTCATGCGTGGCAATGACAACAGAAATATGTAGAAATATTGTATCTTTTTGACAGAAATTCAGTGTCATGTGGATAGCACGGAAGAATGTGAAATTATATGCTTCAAGGTAGATGAGTGCATGTGGAAGGTTTGTGTGATATTAGATTTTAATGATGTACGGTGGCGGTGCTTTTCCAAGGATTATACGTGCGTGTACGTTAGAATTTGAACTTTAAAGACTGCGTAGTATGTGAATGCTTATATTGCAAACAGTACAATTATAATAATTCATGGTTATTTATGATTATGTTCAAATTTGATTTGTTATTGAAAAGGCTGTGTATTGCATAAAAGTATATAAGTTTTCGCGCTGACTGAACCTTGCAGTTGTGTGTAAACATGAAACCAGAGGTCTGTGATTACTGCTTGTCAAGAGTAAAATATTAGAATGCTGAGTGTGTAAAATCATGTTTTGATTGCGATGCTGTCACAAAAGTTTATTTAATTTCATGAAGCTGAAGAGTAAAATTGTAAAATATTAGAATGCTGAATGTGTAAAATCATGTTCCGATTGCGATGCTGTCATGAAAGTTTGTTTAATTTCATAAATTTGGACGTCAACTACAACAAGGGTATTTCAACATATTCTCATCATTGTTCTTAGAATAGTCAGGCCAACAGTAACATGAATGTAATGTTTCATAATGGGTAGTACAGCATAACCATTGGCAATGTGCAGCAGATTATGTTTCAGATGTGATTTCATGTAATGATATTGGTGCGTTTGCCACACATAGTTTTCCACCGCCTCACACTGCAGAAGAAGACGCCGGGAAATGCTCAAAACTTCTTCTGGTTTTCAACAAGCAAGAGGACATACAACGCTATCACAATCCTTCTCATCAGAACAGCAAGCGGAAGAATTTCATGAGGTCAAGTGTTTTCTTGTCGTTACTAGGATGCGTAATAAGAGACATATGCCTCGGTAGAAAAACTGATGGTGTCTTTTAACCCTTTAACTACCAGTTATCTGTCGCTGAATCCTAGCAAAATAATAGATCTATATTTTGTTTTAATATAATGACGTAGTGACAAAAAAGATATTCCTTTTTGCTCATTTTATTGTGGAAAAGAGATGGGTGTTATGTTAATTAATATTAAAGACTGAAATGAGGATCCAGCGAAGTAATAGTAATACTATTAATGTTGGCATTGGTTTTTGTCGATCGGTGACTTTGGCTGTTAAAGGGTTAAGATGCATTTGTTACAAGTGCTGCCTAAAGATGTTGGCCCTGATGTTTATCTCCTGGTAACCACTGGGGCTGTGGGAGGTTTTTGATGTTGTCGACTCCACCAGATGTTTCTTTCAAGATGGACACTGTACTTTATATTCATTGATTCCAAGGGACCTTGACCCAACCTTGACCTTTAGCTCCATGTTTCACAGGGTATGCTTTTTTAATTGTATTTTTTCCGAAGAGGAAACTGAACAAAGTCAAAAGAGTAACAGTGATGAGGAATGCTTGTCTTAAAGGCATTCCCCACTGCTGTTACTCTTTTGACTTGCTTTGTTTGCTTCTTGGCAGCCCCCATTTTAGAAAACTTTAAGTTTAAGAACCATTTTTTTTTTGTTTTGCAGGTTTTTCCGTGAGCTATCTTGATAGGTTGACTGAAGTTATTTTACATTCTGTTATCATTGTGCTCAAGCAGGCATTGTTTTTGCAGATATTAATGTTTTATAATAATATCTTGATGTTTGTTCATAATTTTCATTTTGTCAATTTATAGAAAAAAAATATTGGAATGCTTTATAACTTTTCGTAATTCTCATAGATCTCTCAGATAGCGAGTTAGGATAAAATTGGATGAGCCACATCAGGGACTGAAAATTTGAGATTAAAACTTAGTTAACATTAGCCTTCATCACTACTTACTTTTTCCATCTGAATCCTGTCCTATCCATCCCATCGTCTTGTGGACTGTTAGGGCTCCACAAGTGATCTGGCAACCAGCATCCTCCAATCCTCTCGGTTTTTAGACCTCCTGGTTGTCTCGCTTAACCTCAACCCCGTCCATTCTGAGATGTTGTCCTCCCATCTCTTCCTCTGTCTGCCTCTCCTTCTCACTCCTTGCACGGTGCCCTG
>JBDFRD010210117.1:0-11608 GCA_039654405.1 Bullina lineata | reverse complement strand
GAGAGAGAGAGAGAGAGAGAGAGAGAGAGAGAGAGAGAGAGAGAGCGAGAGAGTAAATTGTCATTCTTTTTTAGACGGATGGTGAAATGGTCGATACATGTATTTGCAATTCATGTACATCTACTATATTATCTAGATCTAGATCTAGATCTATATCTTGGCTGGATCTAGGCCTAATGCAGGAACAAGCGTGGGCACAAAATGGATGGGTGGGGGAGGGGGGACGCTAAAGTCTCACGAGTATTAGATCTATCAAACTTTCCCGTTTTTAGTTATCATTTCGGGAAAGCCTTTGCGCCTATTTATTACTCATGACACAAGCCTCTCTCGGGACACACAAGCTTCGCAACGCAAGGCCTCAGCACAGGCGAAGCGCAATACAGTTTTGTTTCGTTTCGTATCCATTTTCCCGACCGAGCAAGTTCTATTTTTAAACAGCAGGCTCGTCTCGTGACTGAAAATTTCGCATTCCAACTCCGACCATCAGCGAAGAAAGACGCACGTAGCCTGCGCTCTTGCCAGTGTGTGTGTGTAGGCCTATGAGTTTTGCTTCGCTGCGTCTGCTGCGTCGTTCACTTCACTCGATTCAACTGAATAAAAACAAAACCAAAACAACGCAGGTCTGTTTATTTATGAAAGTGGAGCCTACTTGAATGTGCTGTGCCTTCGGGATTGGTTGTTAATGTGAGATTGGTGTTTATTGGCAGAAAAAATGTCGCATATGAAAAAAAAAAAGAATGAAACGGGGCGTGAGAGGAGGAGGAACAAGGAGCAAGGAGAACGTCGAAACGAATACAATAGGGCTTGTTCTTGCCTACACGTGTTCGTTGTGTTGACCTTATTTTGGTAGTCTGGGCATTAACCCTTGCCAGTCTGCTGCTTGTTGTTGCTGCTGCTGCTAAACAGAAACTACTTAGAGTATATATCTAACCCTTTTGAATTGGATGTAGAATCTAGAGTCTAGATCTACCATCTGTAGATTTTCTAGAATCTTTAGTCTGCTCTTGGTCTATTTAAAAAAAATTAATTTAATTAGTCTAGACTATTTGGTTGGTGTTGGTTTCTTTTTTTTACTTTGGTTAGTTTTTGTCGTTAGAAAAGTGCAGTTTATTATTGATTTTGAACATAAATAGGCCTAGACATGATGGGCTATTCTTAGATTAATTCTACAATTGTACAAGTAGGCTATATTATGGTAATGTATCAGTTATGGGCATTTTTTTGTTTGTTCTACAGTCATGATGAAAAAGAGTAAAATGAAAATAATTGCATAGCCAGGCACAAAAAAAATGAGTTATTGAATGAATGACAAATTTCTGAATTATTGAATAATTTTTAATAATAACTGTGACCTTCCCGGTAAAATGACTCAACAAACTGGAAGAAAAAAAAAATCATTGTTCTAGAACACATCATTCCAGCACATCTTCTCTCATTATAAGTGAATTTATTGATAAATAAGTCATGTAGGCCTACCTTAATCACCAATGGAAGTATTGGAAGCTTCAACAGCCACCACTTTTTTCTGTTTATATGTTGGAGATGGATGCAGTCAATGGTCTTAATTATTTTTTTATTATCAAAATGATTTGAATTATAATATCTGGGGTATTTAGGCATTTTCAGTTTTTGTTAGACCCCACAATAATTTTTTTATTTCACTGATACAGATTTATCTTCTTATTTATTCCAGGATTTTCTTTTGAAGGAAGACTGATGGTTCCTCAAGTGCATGCCCCTGTACCTTATGGATTTCAACCCACTGGACATTCTAGCTTCGGCAGCCCTTGGCGAGAAGGGAGTTCCTCAAACTAACTCGTCCAAGCTATCAAAGGGGAGTGGATGTGGGGAAGCACCAAATTCTGAAGCTTCTGAGAGTAAAGATGCTGATGATGAGTCAGACAGTGACGACATGGGCAAAAGTACTGACAACGATTTGAAGGACAGCGGTGAAGTGAAGAATTCAAGTGCTGAAAAAGAAATGGCACCTCAGAAATTGTCGTGGAACCCCGAAGCTTTTCTCTCCGGAGGCCTGGATACGGCACCAGAGAAACGAAGTGGGTTCATTCTCGATGAATTAAAGAAAGATGTCAAAGAGAAAGACATTGATTCTCTGAAACATGCTGATAATTCTGCTGGACATGTAGACACGGAGGACACAAATTTGAACAAAAAGGTTGATTCTGTTGATGTGATGGACTGTATGACATCACATCAGAACAACAACGTGTTGAAGACTGACCGCGAGAAAGGTTTATCTGTCCACTCTAGTGAGTCCTTATTCTCAAGTGTTGATTCACTGGATGAAAAGGACTTGATCCAGATCCCCAGCTTAGGGGGAAAGGATAACTTCACCATCTCCGAAAAAGCTTCAGAAATGTGTGAGGGAAACAGTGTCGGCTCACCTGAAAAAAGTCAAAATAATTCCAGTGCACTTGATGCATATAGTAACATTGATCCATCTGAAAAGGATCTTATTCAGAGTCCTCCTCGTACAGTTGAGGGTAACGACATTGGCTCACCAGAAAAGGACCTCATCCAAAGTCGCTCTGACATGGTAGAGGGAAACGAGGATACGTGCACCTCTAGCGCTGAGAGCGGAATAAAATCTGAATATGGAGATACACAGTCTGATCCAACTGACAACAGCAGCCAAAGTGACACTGATACTGCAGATACGAGTGATGGGAAGCCAACAACGCTGTTAGACTTGGGAGAAGAGTCTTCATGCTTGGAGGCTGTGTCATTAGATCATCCATACGCTCTCATTCCTGGACAGTTGCGCAGTACAGCATCCATGGACAATTATGACGAAGAAGACGACATAGATGTCTGTTCCAGTGGCAGTCCTCTGACAGAGGAAATGGAACAACGTTCCCGTAACCTCTCTCTTGACTGTGTCTACCTCAAGTCTGGGATCATGGAGGGTGTCTCAGCAAGCACCATTGACTTGTATAAATGTTCCAGTTCGTCTTTATTTCGATCAAAGCTGCCTTCCGCTTCTTCCACACCCTCTCCCACAGTTTCAAGCTATCCAATGCCTCACACAGAAGCAGCTTGTGAACCTCTGAGCTCTGCTTTCAAACAAGTTTCTCCATTTCCTTCAGACAAAAACACTGCTAAATGTGGCAAATTTAAGATTGGCACCTTTGCGTCGTTCAGCTCAAGCAATTTAGAGCTGGAAAAATACCTCAGAAATAAAGAATCGGGCAATGGGAGGAAACTAAATATCGGACCACTGTCAGAAACAAGTTTAATCAATCCATCTTTGAACTCTCCCTCGTCATTGCCATCTCACTCCATGCTCCAGTCACCTGGATTTGACTGGGACCGCTCAGAAGCTAGTTCAGAGACCCAAGATGACAGCTCTGATGCTCGTACTCCTCATAGACTCACTCCAGATTTTACTACTGAAAGAGTCACAGAGTGGACTCACCCTATGTATCATGACCATGACTACTGTGGAAAGGCTTCGGATACTAAATTGCCCACTCCTGATGACCTTTCTCAACTGAATACTGGAAAGAGAAAATACGTCAAAAGAAAGAACAAACTGGATGGAGCAAATCATGATAAGATTATGAAAGCAAAGTATTTGAAAAAGGAGCTGCTGAAACAAGATAACTTCTTGAAGTCGAAGCCGTTGTCGGACATGGAACCCGTTTCTTATCTTTCTGAACCGGTTTTGATCAAACCGAACCCTGTTGGGAGACCAAGGAAAAGGCCACTGGAGAAAGGTTTGGAGGACGAAATTGATCCTGAGACTGGAACAAAAATGAAAATCACCGGCAAATTTCAGGACCAGTATGTGTATTACTTGTCCAAGTCGTCCAGAACTACAAGCAGGCGTAGGCAAAGTCCAGCTTTGCCGTCTGATAAGATCATTGTTCCTGCGCCCAAGCCAGGAGACATTATTGTTCCTCACCTCACAGACGATGATATTGAAACTGTTCGACTGAAAGGGCGGGGTGCGTTGAACATCCCAGAAAGGCCAAACATGACCAGCACGCTCTCTGTTCCTTCATCCTCTCATTGCCAGACTGTGGAGTCCATAGGGGATGTTGACAGTCACATTGTCAGCACAATCCTCAGCATGGAAAATGATAATCTAGCATCTCCTTCTACGTCTCAGCCGTCTGACATTTCAAATTCGTCGGAGCTGAACCCCAACCAACCAGCACTAACAGAGAGTCTGAGAATGATGAGTGGAGATTCCAGC
Source organism: Bullina lineata (assembly GCA_039654405.1). Taxonomy (NCBI): domain Eukaryota; kingdom Metazoa; phylum Mollusca; class Gastropoda; family Bullinidae; genus Bullina; species Bullina lineata. The sequence continues at coordinate 7,389 of JBDFRD010210117.1, read as the reverse complement.
ATCACTGCAGAACACATGCTCAACTATCTTCTCAGCGTTGTCAAGGATGGTGTCCCCTCAGAACAGGATGCGCTTCTTGGTCCCGTCTCAGCATTTGATACCAGCAGCTCAGCTCTTTTTCCATCACTGCCCTCGGATTCTATTTACACCAAAGTAGAACATCCTGGTGAAGCTGAGGGCGTCCTGAGAAGTGAACCAGTAGTTAGTGTGGCTACTGAAGGGGAACCCCATGGGAAAAGTCACGAAAGTGAAGTCACACCGTTGACCCAAAGTGCAAATGGAGAAATGCTAAACAATTCAACGAAAGATGTAACAATGGGTTCTGATAGCCGGCCGGTGAATGTTATGAAAAACGACGTAGACGACCAGGTGGGCTTGACAGATGACCTGTCCTCCCTTATTTCACATTCACAGGGCACAACAGCATCCACTATATCTCAAGGAGATTCCCTCAGTTCAGTGAAAAGCTTATTCGGCCCTGATCTGGGCACTGTGGGTGGTTCACAACTGGCTCCAACAGTTCCTCATCTGACTTCAATTGAGAAGACGTTGGACTATCTTGGTGTGAAAGATGGTGATATCAAGTTTGAAAACCATCAACAGCCTGTGTTTGATACAAAAATAGAGCAGGATAACGAGACTTCACTCCTTACCCCAATGTCAGAGGATGATACCCCGTGGATTGTCACTGTGACTCTGTACTTCAATGACGTGCCTGCTATCATGGTGAACAGCCAACCTTTCATCCGTCTGGTGGATATCCACAAGCAAATTCTTCCTGCCAAGGATACGGGCATTCTGAAGAAGCGCTGCCAGCTCCTCAACATTCCTGTGCTTAACTGCACTGAAATGCAGCGTTACTTTTTGGTTCAGTACGGTAGGGCGTACAACTCTAAGAGCACCTTGATCGTCTCTAAAGAACAGGCCACAGCTTTGGTGACATACTATGCCACCCCTCAGCCTCGAATGGGACGACTGGAGGAACCTCATACTCGAAGACTCGGCAGTGTAGGCTCTGGGGATGGCAGCAGTGTGTCTCCTGTTCACAGCCCTACACCGGCTGCCCCAATTCAGTCGAAGAAAAGAGGGACTTACAGGACTGTGAAGAAAACTCCACTTGTCAATGGGTATGTTTGTGTGGACCTGTGTGCCTACTACATAACTGTGATGCTGGCAGGTTTCTCTGTAGTAGGGGTGGATTATGATAAAACGATATTTCACTTTTCTTCATTGAGATTAATGAGATTCATCAACACTTATGGAACGTAGAGCCATTGTGAGGAATGGGCAATACATAAAGGGGAAGAAAGGGAGGGGATGGGGCTTGTGTTGTGGTTGGTTCCCTGTACATGTTGCCTTTCTGTACTGTTGGTCTTTCAAGACTTTTCTCAAACTATTTGACTCTGATCCAAACTTGCTGAAATGTTCATAAAAGTTCAGACACAAAGACTTCTTTCACTTTTCATGGCTCACTGCTCTCAGCAGGGTCACCATTTTTGGTTTCTCTTTAAATTTTGTCAAATAAATGCAATCACCTCATAGTTCTTTTTTTTTTAAAACCAATCGACAGAATCTATACAATCGCTTCTACACAGACAAGTTCTTGGAATTTATGCCCCTTCTGTTGAATGAAAACGGGAAAGGATTCTATCATTTATCAGTTCTTACGCCGAGGAAAACAAATTAACACGCCACCATCTGGGTTGGCATATTAATACAGTCTGGACTTTCACAAGCAATGAATCATTTCCCACATAAACCTTCCCTTCGTGAAAATGCATATTAAGCTAGTCATGAAAGAACTGAGTGTGCCTTTTGCTAAAACATGTAGGGCTGTAACCAAAAGCAAACGTTGTCTCTCACAAAATACAAAACTGAAAACAATAGAGAGGGTAGCAGAAAATAACCTGTACACGATGTATGTGAAAGATGTTATGCAGTCATGTGATTTCATCCTGCTGCTTTTTATGTCGCAAATTAATGTGGACAATTTTACAGACATTTTGTCATGCTTAATTTGAAGAACAGAAAAAGACAGTGTGGCTTTATGTATTTTTTTAAATATCAGGTGTAGAGAAGATTTGTACAAAGTTATTTTTACAAGCATTACATTATGAAAGAAAATATTGTTTTTGAAAGGCGATTTTGAATTCATTCCCCTCTCCCTGAACCAAAGTTTAGCCTGTTGCAAAAACGTTGTGGTCGTCTTGCAGCTGAGTAAAAAAAAAGATTATTGTGATATTATAGCCGCGAGGTTGCAACACATTTCATACATGGTTGAGTTACGAAGGAGAATATAAATGTAGCCTGTTGCTTGCCAAGGCAAAGCCATTAGGCAGAAGAGACCTTGGCTACGGTCCAATACACAGTATAACACCACGGTTGTACACCCCTGCCCTCCCTTCCCCACACAGGTCCCGCAGTACACAAAGTGACTTCCTCAGCCTTGGCCATGCCCTCATTTTTTCTCCCCCACCTTGCCCTGCCCTTCTCCTGCGAGCCTACCGCCTCTCTCGTTCTGATACTCTCGCGCTGAGGGCTTACTTCCTTGGCTGCGAGTCCGACCCCTACTTCTATTGAAGAGAGCTGGAAGTTGACCTCTTCTTTAGGGTTTTTAATGACCTCTAGTCTATGATTCTTCTACCCTCCACCCCCCCCCCCCTCTTTTTTTTTTTTAAAATGTGTGTGTGTCTCTCTCTCTCTTCAGCCCTCCTTTTTTTCCTCTCTTCTTTTGACTTTGCATTTAGACCGGAACCTTTTAAAAGAAAATATGAAGCCTATGAATGGCTTTTATTAACTCTTTGGTTACCTTTGAGATTGTCTTTTCTTCGTGAACTTTTGCTGTTTGTTCAGGTCTTAAGTCTCTGAATGGCTGCTTTCTGTTTAGTTATAATTCTGTGGTGCTTCACAGTATTCATCGAGTAGCTGAACGATACAGAATCAAACACTGTCAGTAACATACTACGTCATGTAGTACATGTAGTAGAGATCTGGGGAAAAGATTAACTTTTATCTAGAATCCATTTTGCTTTCTTGAATATAACTTTTGGCTTGGCAACTCCATTTGCTTTAACAGTGGAAACAATTTTTAAAGTTTGATGGCCTATGTTAGATCGCATTAAAAAAAAACAGTTGGTGCTATTTTCGGACTAAAAAAAGGGGCACTTTTTTGTCCAAATTAATTCAAAATCAGGATAACATGGAAGGTTAATGGATTGGAAACTGAGCATGCTGATCAGTCATTTAAAGACAAACATGAATATTCAGAAGGGGGGAAAATGGGGGTTCGATACTGCTGTGAAAGGTGGGTATTTCTTAGTAGCCTAACACAATAGGGGCATTACAGTGTTGGGAAAAGTGGTGTCTACTTTGTCATGTACTTTAAAAACTATAAACTTTATTCGGATTCTAATTTAGCTTATCTTGAAGTGAAGTAATTTGAACACAACTAATTTCTAAAACGGTTGAAGAATTCATTACATTAATTTATTTAAATAATTCTAATAAATACTAAGTGTTCCCAATGTTGGAAAAACCAGTTTCTCATAAGTTTCTAAAAAATTACATCGTGTTACATTTTAGGCATGATATACAAAGTAAATTTCAGGTAGGCCTACCTGTATGTATACATAGAGGTATTACAGCCATCTAAATCAGACTGATACCATCAGTAAATGCCCTGCTGAAAGTTATTGGGGATTTAAAGCCCACATTCAGTGAAAGCAAAAAATAGCCATTGAAGTACAGTGTAATAAAATCTGCAGGTTATTTAATTTTAAGGAAGTGGAGTAAGCAAAGTAAATTTCAATTTTATCAACTCATAAATTTTCTTACAGATACATATGCACAGAATCTGCAGAATATGAGTTATTTGATTTATAGGCTGCATGTCTGTTACATTGGGTCAGTGAGAGGACATAAATCTGTCTGGAATTGAGGAGGGGCATAAATCTGTCTAAAAGTGAATTCTTCTGAAGAGGGGGAATATGCTCATGTTACGTATCTTCTTTAAATCTGTATCATTTTAAAGCTTTCAGTAACCTTTTATTTACCATCTTCTCTCTAGAGGGGGAATATACTCATGTTACGTTTTCTTTAAATCTGTATCATTTTAAAGCTTTCAGTAACCTTTTATTTACCATCTTCTCTCTCCCACCCTGCTGCAGGCTGTCTGTGGACGAGTCCTCAGTGGAGGGTAGCAGTGGACTCTCAGAGAAAAGTCCTGTCCCTGATGGAGACCTGCCTTCATCGCCCCACAATAAGCGCACAAGGCACAAAAAGATCAACTATCTGGAAATGCTGAAGGGTGAGGAGAAAGACAAGTCTACAGATTCCATTCTGGAAACTATTGAATCTGTTGTGAAGTCTGCTCCAGAGCACATGAAGGAATACAAATCAAATAAGGCAAAGCATTTGCAGAACAGCAGTAAGTCACCTTCTAAGAAAAAGGTGAAAAATAATGTGAACTGTGATATGAAAGTGAAGTCCGATTTGAAGAACAAGAAGCAGTCGGGGTTACTTAAAACTAAGAAGAGTAAGGAGGGATCAGTGAACACAAAAGAGAAGACGGATAGTGTCTCTCCGCAAAAGGGAAAGGGGAGTCCGGCGAAGAATTCGAAGAATGAGAGACATCAGGAGAAGAAAAATGTGGAAATAGGCTTCGACGCAGACTCGGATGACAGCACAGGTTTGTCTCCCAGGACCAAGTATCGACCTCTCAAACTGAAGGTAAACAGTCTTTTCAACTTCGCAGCCCAGCGGAAAGGGTCCACATCGCCCTGCAAGAGTTCTTCTCCGTGCAAGAGGGGCGGCCTGTTTTCACGTAGCAATTCGTCAGGCTCTGCCAGCACTGAACCCTTGCGTGTGCTTGCCGTAGCCCACCAGGCAGCGCTGTCCAACGACAACAATGAGACACGCTTGCCTTCGCAGCCAGCGGATATTCATCTCGACCTCTTTACCAAATCCAACTCAGCGTGTGTCCGCTGCCATACGTGTAGTCAGTTTCTGTCTGTGCCACATTTCATGCAGCACCACCACGTGCCCATGGATAATGAGTGGTTGGCGACAGAGGCGGCGCAGCGTGTTCTCGTTCCCAGGAATAAAGAAAACATCTCTGAAGCGGAGAAGAAATTGTGGGAAGAGTTCCATCGGCTGCAAGAGGCGATTGGTGGTTTCGGTGAAATGGATGATGATTCTGATTCTGGGCAGGACGACGAAGATGACGACGAAGAGGATCATGATGACCAGAGTTCACTGGAATTGTCAGGGACTTCTTCTTCTCTGTTAAGCTTGGGCAGATCTTCCCCCGGTTTAGATAGTTCAGAGAAAGGATCAGATGTGCCTCAGGTGTCATTCACTAATGAGGATAGCAGGATTCTCAAAGGGTCTGAAAGTCATACGTCATCTTTGTGCATCCCTAACACAGCAAATCAGGCTTTGGATCACTTGTCTAAAAATTCAGGTAGTGTTGTGAGTGATGTGAAGGAGGAAGAACGGGTCACTACTCATTCAGGATTACCCAATGGCTTTAGTCGAGTGAATCATTCAAACGTGAGGACCAGTTCTCGAAAGAGGAAGTCTAAGCAATTGTTTTCCATTGAGAACTACTATACCCCAAAGAAAGCTTGGGGAGAAAGTGATCCCACATCCATCCCCTCTTCTTCGGATTTGAACTGCTCAAATGGTATTTCTTTGAGTTCAGGAATGAATCAAGCTTTGCCTGTTATGGGTTTGGATTCACTGAAACAGCGGTTATCAATGTAAGCTACTTTTTAGGGATTTCTTTGTTTCGTTTTGTTTTTCCTTTTTTGCATTACATTTTGACATGTTTGTGGTGTTGTTTTTGTTGGTTTTTTTTTTTTTTTTCATTTTTAGTTCATGGTATGGGAGAAAATTAAATTACACATCATGTAAAACAAAATTAAGACAATTTCCCAGAATGAATATAGGTGGTTTATTCTCGGATGTGTACCTGTTCCTAGAATTTGGGGAGCAATGTTCTTTCTGAATGTAGCCTAAGTGTAATTTCTTCTTTCTCAATGGATCTGACACTGATGTGTTCAGTCTGTCCAGAATTTTTAAACAAAGATTTTTATTGTGTAGGAAACTGCTAGTATCATGCACACATTATCACTTTTATTGCAAGCCCGTGACTCCAGAATTGAATTCTTTCTGTAGTCAGCAGGCCATGCACTTGGTTTGAAACTGCTTGTACAAGAATAACTGGTTGGTGTGGCTTGGACAAAGGAATAACTTGTTCATCATATTCCAACAAGATATGCCTTTACTCTCGCTCACCAGGGACTTGTAGTTCTGTACTAAGCATGTTTCGGAGCTATTGCGTTTAAATACATTGTACATGTAGGCCTGCATAGCTTGTTTTAATTTTTTTTTTTTTAAATTGATTTTGTGGCCCATTGCGTAAATAGATGGGCACAAAAATGAAAGTTACTACATTGTATTTCAATTTCTTATCTGTGATATTTCTCTACCTGCCCCTCACCCCCAGCCTACTTTTTTTTTCTTGTTGCTTTACTCTTGGGAGTTTTGCGGGGATTCGTAAGAAAGGATTTTTTTTTGGTTTGTTCAAGAAATCTTTTGAATATTTTGCAAATGAGTCAGTCCAGTGCTGTTTTTGTTTTGTGTTCAATTGTATAATATTTTCGTTTTGTTATTTTGATGTTTAATTTGTGCTAACACCAGTGTTCTAGAAACTCTCCTTCATAATTCCTTCTCCCCCTCCCCATCTCCTTCCTCACTCATTCTTCTCCTCCCCCCATACACACCCAGCATACAAGAGCAGAAACATTCAGACTACACTGTAATGGTGTCATAATTCCTTCTCCCTCTCCCCTTCCCATCTCCTTCCTCATTCCTTCACACACACACACACACTCGGCTTAAAAAAACAAACAGTCAGACTACCCTGTGTAATGGTGTCATTCTAGCTCAACTGAGGACTTCTCTCTTGACAGCAGTCATAATCAGCAAGAACCATTTCCACTTTTCTTTCCTCCATTTATTTTTAAATTGCATTTTGCGGGGCAAAGTGAGGAGAATTCAAGCCTTTAATAACTGCATTATAGTAGAATTGTACAGCTGCTCTCTGTCTGTCTGGCTCTCCTCTCTCTCTCTCTCTCTCTCTCTCTTCCTCTTCCTCCTTTCCCTTATACTGTCCTCCCCCTTCTGTTTTTCTTTTTTCCCTTGATCTCTCTCCTCCCCCTGCTTTTTTTTTTTTTGTTCATCACTACCCCTCCCTCTCTTTCATCTCCCCTACCAATTTCTCCCTCTTTTCCCTTCTTTTTTCTTTATAATCTCCCCCACCTCCTCTCTCCTTATACTCTCCTCCCCCTCCTTTTTTTTCTTTTTCTTTATCTCTTCCCCTTCTTT
>JBDFRD010210006.1:0-11610 GCA_039654405.1 Bullina lineata | reverse complement strand
AGTAACTAAAGAGGGCTTTCTTTGGTGGGATAGGATAAAAAAGAGGGGCCTTACCCCTAACCCTAACCCTTACCCTATCTCTAACCCTTACCCCTAACCCTAACCATTACCCTATCACTAACCCTTACCCCTAAGCCTAACCCTTACCCCTGACCTTTGAATTGAATTCTTGCAATGCCACCGCGTTCGGAAAACCTCCCTTCCTTTATTTCAAATTCGGTGAGATCATTGCAATTTCTTTTATTCTTTCTCGTGTTTTCTAAACCGGCGGTGAAAGTAGTTGAGGCGTCACGGCTCAGAGACAGGTGAAATGAAAAATGACACGTTTATTCTTGAACAAGCGGGACTCGTAAGCCGAGGAGTGTGTGTGTGTGTGGGGGGGGGGGGGCGCTCGTACAGGAAAATGGACAGTGACAGCGGAGTTGGCAGGAAACGCTGCAAGTGTAACCATGTTTCGTAAGCTAACTTCATTCACGCTCACTTTCATTCCAATTGGAAACACACACATACTCATATGTATACACATAAACACACACACACGCAATAACATTCATACCCACTTCCATTTCAATATCAACGTTACATACACGCACACACACGAACGTACCGGTACGCACGCACGAAAAATACACATACATACACACATATTTACACTTACCTACTCATACACACACACACACACACCTATTCAGACCTCTATACAAAAATATACCTACACACATACATACATACACCTATACACACACCACTACACACAGACACACACACACACACAGTCAAAATACAAAACACATACATAGGCATGCACACACTGAGAAATGATATGAACTAGGTCTATACAGTTTACAAGTCGTGTACACGCACACATGTGTCGTGTCTTGACCCCTTGACCTTTATATGTGAGCACATTTCTCATAGTCGTGGCCCAGTGTGTGCAACCTTCCTATTGTTTCAGGGACTGACGTCATCTCTTTCTCTTTGGTTTAATGCTAATTTTATGCTAAACATCTGTTTCGACGCCAGATGCTATTAGATAATAAATATGGCCCACTTTGGGTCATGCTTATAAGTACCAGTATAAGCTTGAAAGTGTTTGTTAATTTCATTGTTTTAAACACCCGGATAATACCATCAAGGAGAAACACACCGCCTAGGCATACGAAGTCAACGAATTCATAAATGAACATGCGGTTTGTAATGTTAAGCAGGGGGGAACGGAGACAACCAGGAGAATTACATGTACTCAGTAGAAGTGCATGGCCTAGATAAAATTTATATTCAATTTAAAGTCTTAAAAGCAAAACGTTATTTCTATTTTCCTGCTTTTCAAATGAATGTAAACACTGACTCACAAGTCCAACCTTGCACGTTGTGAAAATATTAGAACTATATGTACATGTAAAACTAATAATATATATGTACGTGGACCTCAATAGCTTTAACGAACAAACGTTGTTCTGAACTCGTTGACTACAAGCTATTCTCCGGATTACATGTAATTGTAGAGAACGCCAGCGACTGAGTCGTCTCTGAGCTGAAGACACTGACCAGGTGGTGTAGTGTAGGTGTGCTTCATACTGAATCAACAGACTTTGGGTTCACATCCTAGAGTAGACTTAGATCTAGACAACGTTGTGCACCACCGATATCCTCACACGGACCAAACTCTTGTTTTTCTCAAAGAACGTTAATTCGTGCCTGACAGCCAAGCTCAGAGTCCAACCCAAACTGGAGATGAGAAAGCGAAGTGCTGTCAGGATTTATTCTGCGTCTCGACTTGCTAATGTCCACATAGACAAATGTGCAAGCATCACATGCTTGCTAGAACGTAAATTATTGAGCAAAAATTGGAGAACATCGCGACGCGTTCACGACTCTTTAAGCGTTCTGTCAAGTACCGTATCCGTAACGTGAATTATTTAGACAAAAATTGGAGAACTTTGTGACGTGTTTTTAAGCGTTCTATCAAGTTTTCCTTCACGATGTCGTGTTCTTTTCAGGTGTGAACTTTTTGTATTTCTGTATTTAGCTTATCCCGATTGCACAGAGCGAAACAGATGAGTTCAGATCATTTCCTAGACTCGAAGTCAGTCTTTACTTTCTCCCAGCGTCGGTATTTATTTATTTATTTGCGCTTGGGGATGGAGAAAGAGAACGAATAGTATTCATCGTCTTTGTCAAGGACACGGCGTCACGATTTAGGTTCAACGCTTCAACCACTGAACCACTGCACCGTCCACCATTGTCAAAAATAATGTGGTAACATAAAAAGTGCATGCACATGATACAGTGCGGGGCATCTCGGTAACCGTTTATTTAAATTTAATGACATACAGCGACGTCGGGAGGGAATTTGAGGCGGTGGAAGGAAAGGGGACAAGGGGGTCAGGAGGTAGATGTTGTTGAAAATTGAAAAACTACATGTGCATACATGTATTGTATAGCGCCAGAATGGATCACATAACACGATGGAGGGAAGACTCCGTAATAAAACGAGAACTTTGAAAGTTCTCGCGTGCTCTTCGTCTACCCGGGGTGACCTTCATAGTAGATCAACTGTGAAGGAAATTCGCGAAAGCAGTAGATCAACTGTGAAGGACATTCGCGAAAGCATGCATTTTTTGCCAACGCTGCTTCAAAGCCACAGCCTGAGGCAGTACGCATGAAGCCTTTGTTCACTTGCCACTGGCCCAACACACTGCCAGGTGTCGCCACGCCACGCCACGCCACGCCACGCACGGCGGCGCGACATGCCAACGCTTCCCGTGTGATGTCAGAGCTGTGCGTCTCTCGTCCACCGACGGATTTCTAGTTTCTCTCATTTTCTCTCGGATTCAGTTAACCAATGTTTAAGCTTTTCTTGCCTTCCGTTGTATAAATGATTGTGTACTATATTCCTGTGGGACGACCTGATGGTCGCTGCCAATTCGTGGAGAATAAGAAAGCCTTCCTCTCCAGCGAGCGTGTAAAAAATATGTTCTGTTCTCATGACGTGAAATGGTTTGCATCTGAACTCGAGGGAAATTATTCATTGTCTCGGTGCCCAAGTCATGTGAGGAGAGTTGAATTCCAGTGATTTTGTGTGGGTTTTTTTTTTCAGAAATTCTTCGGTATCACCAAATTAATTTGGAGACAATAGAATTTTCGGAATTGAAGCGTTCGACAACACGATCTGAAGCGTTTGGTGTGGAGCACCAGGCCTTATAAGCAGTGAGCTTAAAAACTGCGCACAAAAAAAAAGAGCTTTGGATTTACTTAGAATAAGTTATCTTAGCATTGTCCGGACATTTCCTCAAACAAATGAACTAAAACCAGAAGAAACCTGCCCTGGAATAGTGCGGACTGAATACGTTCTCCGTCCACACGGTCTCAATAATCTGACCTGGGAATGACAACACGTGACTCGAACATTGCAGTTTGTTCTTCAAGCGAGACAAAACTCCCCACGACAGATCTATGTCAGAAAGCACTTCGCAGCGATGAAGACAAATTCAGCTCGGCCGAACGTCCCCATTACACTAACTCAACTAACTGCTCAGAATGGCACTAAACAAAAAAACTCCCAGAAAATTTCGTCCATATCTGGTGGAAATGTGGGCACGCCCATCACTAAATACTCTTCATTTGTGGATAGCAGTACTATAGATCTAAGTAATGCCGGGATTCCACAAGAACCAGTAAGCTCTCTCGTTGAGAATTTTCACGCTTTGAAATGGAAACTCGCAGATCTTGTGGCGTCCTACATTTTCATCGGCATTCTCGTCGTGGTCTTTTGGTACGGCACGTGGAGTCTCTCCGACTACTACCTCTTTCCGGGAAACAGGACGCTGTCCTTTTGTATCTCCGCCACCTTTGGCTACAGCACCTTCATCCTGGCCGGCGTGCTCCAGAACTTTCTGCTGGACGTGACCTGGAGGCGGAGCTGCTTTCTCAGGTATGTCCTAAGTCGGGCCTACACTTACGTCATGGCGGTGGCCGTGGTGAACAAGTGGCGCGGACTCTGGGGACTGCTGGACGTGTACGTGGGCAAGGACTGGCTTGCGGTGACGGTCACTCTCGTGCCGGTGGTGGTGCTGTTGTTGCTGCTGCGCTGCCATAAAACAGTTGTCGGGGCGCCTGCTTCTATAGAAACGGAAACGCAGATGGACAAGCATTACCTTATGACTACGTGGTACGCCTGCAAGGTGATTGGAATGCACCCACTTTTGTTCGTTGTTGTTTGCGTTCTTCCTGTTTTTCATTTCCTTTTTTAAACACCGATAGTATTTGTTGTTATGGATGACATAGTAAGCAGAGACTACATCTACTATCTTCCTTGTTTACTTCCATTATAGTTACATTATGTTATTTTCGTCATGTCACTGTGCCACGTCACGGTGTCATTGCTATGAGCTGACAGTGTACTCAAAATGACGGATTTTTTCTTTGTCCACTGATTGAAAGAGAGACTAAAGGCCGTCTTACCTTTCTCGTTCACTTTCATGTTTCTCTGCTCCATTCCATTTCACCCTAGATCTAGATCTAGGCCTCTTTGAACTTTAGCAGACCACCACCATGTTTAGGGTTAGGGTTAAGTGTTAGGGTTAGGGTTAGGTGTTAGGGTTACGGTTAGGGTTAGGTGTTAAGGTTAGGGTTAGGGTTAGGGTTAGGTGTTAGGGTTAGGGTTAGGTGTTAGGGTTAGGTGTTAGGGTTAGGTGTTAGGGTTAGGTGTTAGGGTTAGGGTTAGGGTAGTTCCGGCAAGTGGTCTGCTAATCTTCAATTTTACCTAGACCTACTCCATTTTATGTTTCTCTGCTCCGCTTCACCCTAGATCTAAATCTACTCCATTTCATGTTTCTCTGCCCCATTCCATATCACCCTAGATCTAAATCTAGTCCATTTCATGTTTCTCTGCCCCATTCCATATCAGTAATCACCCTAGATCTGGATCTACTCCATTTTATGTTTCTCTGCCCATTCCATATTAGTAATCACCCTAGATCTAGATCTACTCCATTTCACGTTTCTCTGCCCCATTCCATATCAGTAATCACCCTAGATCTGGATCTACTCCATTTCACGTTTCTCTGCCCCATTCAATATCACCCTAGATCTAGATCTACTCCATTTCACGTTTCTCTGCCCCATTCAATATCACCCTACTGCTCCACCCCATGTCGTTCCCATCAGCTCGACAGTTCCACTCTGGGCCCAAGCTTTCCACGACCCTCCCCCACGGGCATTGTCTCCTCTCCTTTTTATCAAAGGTTCGCCTTCTTCTGTTCCTCTACAATTTAGACCTTGTAAAAAGTACAGTCAAACTCGGATATAACAGGACTGACAAGACCGGTAGTTTCCCCATGTTATAAGCGTCCTGTTATCCAAAATCAAGGGAAGTTACCAGTAGGCTACAATTGCACCTTCAGTTTACAATATTATATACACAAGTTCCAGTCAGCGGCCCGATCAGCGAGCTTAGCCTGAACGCCATGAGAGAGGCATCCGCTTAGTGAATGGGATTTGTGGTGCATTGCGTGTGTTTGAAAGTTTGTGTTTAGGCAAACGACCGCACAGACAGGCGAAACGCCTCGGTTGAGACAAATTTCACCGATCAAATGCTACTTCACAGGCAGCGGGATCCCAGTTATATCCGAGTCAGCGCAAACTGAACCCTGTTATTATAGCCCAGGTTCACTTTTAGTGACACCTATAGAGAAAAAAATTGGGATTTGATTTACCACTGTTATATCCAAGTTCCTGTTATAACCGAGACCGTTATAAACGGACTAGACTGTACGTGTCTGTCTCCAGTAAGGGAGGAGGCGTTAGGCATTCCTTACATTGTGCGTTCATTCAGGAAGACAAGCCTCATCAATCACAGCCGTCAAGATCAGTGCACGGCAGCCTTGTTTTCTTGTGTTCTTTGATTTCATACGGTACGTAGATCTAAATCTAGATCTAGTCATATTCACGTAACAACGTCACAAATCGAAATGTATGTCGAGTACTGATTACTCCGAGCCTTCTGTGTCATGTTGTGTCAAAAATGTTTCATCAAACTTCAGCGTTTCACCTTGAAAAATGTCCTCCTCTGACTCTTTTTTGTCGGTTGAGGATGATGATGATGATGCAAAGAAGAAGATGAAGGCGGAGGAGCAGGAGCAGGAGAAGGAAAAGGAGGAGGAGGAGAAGCAGCAGAAAAAGCCGCATCAGGAGATATAGGGTTGAGTGTCGGTACTCCGTCGACAGTATCATCATCATCCTCACATCATCTCTACCACCATCACTATTATCACCATCATCATCATCACCGATCAGCACCTGGTCTCCCTAAATCCACCCCCACCCCTGTGCCCCACAGCCTGGCAGCTTCAAATTCGTGCTGGACACTCTGTTTACTGTGGTGGTCATCGCCTCTCTGGTTGTGTGTGTGTGGCGTGGAGTGTGGGAGCTACTGGACCTCTACCTGTATCCGGACACCGCCTACCTCAGTGGTGTCTACAGCCTGGTCATCAGCTATGGACTGCTAGGCTTGCTGCTCGCTGTGCAGGTGATGGTGGTGGTTGTTGTTGTTGTTGTTGTTGTTGTTGTTGTTGTTGTTGTTGTTGTTGTTGTTAGATAATCTATATACGGTAAGCTTAATAAATGCAAAAAAAGTAAATGAAAGCTGCAAGGAAGCTCAAAAATACAAAGTAGCAAACACAACTAGAGAAAAAGTAGACAAACCGACGCTCAACATTACTGTCTTCGTGGAGTAAAAGACAAAATTAATGAAGCCACAATCATTTCCTTGCCTGCCAGTGGACGAGATAAGTCCTCTTTTTGGACTCTGAGATAGTTTTGCTTTGGTGCGGCTTTGGCTTCATTTGTGTTTCACCTCATGAAGACAGTAATGTCGAGCGTTGGTTTGTATCTGTGTATTTTTACCGGATACCTTCATTTAGTTGTATTTGCTACTTTAATGTAAGCTTAGATCTAGATCTAGATACATGTATATTATTATATCAATATCAGATACGTGTACATTTAATAGGCCTACAGTCAAAGGCTTCAGATAGACTTCCATGGGATTTAAAGCTTCACTGGTTGCGAAATTGGTCCAAGGAGTTGTGACCCAGATTTCGAGATTAGATCTAGATCTATTTGTAATGTTCACACGAGATTCTTTGTGACAACCTTTCTTTCAGCGTCCTTGTCAACGGATATCCCTGGCTTTGGACAGTGTCCACTTTCTAGCTCGCTTGGCGTTTGATGACGTCATTATCATTCTGTACTCTGTGGCGTGCATCACATACTGGCGAGGTGAGTGAGTAGAACTGTACGTAATGGCGAGGTGAGTGAGTAGAATTGTATGTACTTGCGAGGTGAGTGAGTAGAATTGTATGTACTTGCGAGGTGAGTGAGTAGAACTGTACGTACCAGTGAGGTGAATGAGTAGAACTACGTACTGGCGATGTGAGTGAGCAGAACTGCACGTGCTGTGTTGCTCTGTGCTGGTACATGGAACTTCATCCATATCCTCAATAGATCTATAATTAATTACTGTTTCCCCATACTACTAGGCCTCGAACTCCTTTGTTCAATCACTGAGTCAGCGATATATGATTTACATTGTTTCACGATTGACTAGCAATAGAAATTGGTGGAAAAATAGAATGAGGAAAACAGAAGTAGGCTGGCAATCCTGGACATCAATCTGGAATATGTCGTCAGTCCAAGATGCAGCACTCTGTCACACACTCAGCTGCTACGAGATATATATATATATATATATATATATATATATATATAATCTATGTAGATAGATCTATAGATACATGTAATGTTTTTTATTAGATCTACATGTAGATCTATGTTTGTCACTTTGGTTGTGAACTTAGAAAATGCGGATAAATTCAATAAAGAGCAGGAAATGCATCGGAAACCAGATCTATCGCAACGCAAATATTTTGCTGATACGTTTTGAAGCGTAGTACTTAACAGGACTAACATTTAAACATGACGCTGTAGATCTAAAATAAAGTAATTGGGACCATCCCGCGCCTGTTAAAGCTGGAGCCATTTAATTTCACCAGGGTTGCCAGATGGCTCTGAAAGTAAAAGGCCAAATCTGTTGCAAAAAAAGGCCAATTAAGGCCAAACCAATTGAGAAAAGGCCAGAAAAAAAGGCCAAACTTTTACCCAGCTTTTCCTGCCTCATCACCATCATTTTGAAGGGGAAAATGAATACATGTACATGTAGGCTACTGGTAACCTAACCACGCCTTTTCCCAAAAGTAGTTGTAAGCATTTTCAAAATCTTACTCATAAGTACAAAAGGCTGTGATACTATTTCTAAGTACACTGTGGATCAAAGAACTGTATACAGTCAAGGCTAGTTAGTAAATAGACCTACGTGTAGTTGGTGATTCTACTCAAGTCTGAGTGGACTAACTTATTGAAAAAAGAAGAAAGAAGAGTTATCTATTTTTTCCTTTGTCTTTGTTGAGGTCACCAGTGTCCGTTTATCTTTTTTCATTGTCCTGATGTAGACTCCTTCTTCCCGATCAGCAAATGTATGACTGTCTTATGTGCTGGAAATCGCAGCTCCAATTTAAATCCACTATCTTCATTGTGGCATTTTTGTTATAGATTTATTTAAATTTGACCAGGCCTTTTTTTTTTAATTCAAGTTGAAAGGCCAAACATATTTACACAGATTTTGCATGAAGTTACAGCATGCTCTTTGATGAATGAAAATTTTTTTTAAATCCTGTACAGTTTTTTTATTGTTGATCAAAAGAAAAAAATCACGAAGCAGGATTTCACACTTGGTAACCCTGCCTAAAGCAATGCACTAAATTGACTTCAAAATGAAGTGTAGTTTTCTCATAAATTTGGTCTATAATCAAGAAATTTCAGGCCAAACCCATTCTAAAAAGGCCAAATTTTAACTTTTTGGCCTTAGAAAGGCCAACATGGCAACCCTGACTGCAAGTACCAACAAGTTAGGCCTACCAAATATAGAACGAGTTTGTTTGGCTGACAAGTCACACATATTGATGACGTACATCACATGTGTCTCTCCCTAAACACTTCCAATAAAATATTAACTCGAAAAAGTAGCGAGGGATTACGAGACAACAACGCATGTTCATACACGCTAACTTTTCCACAATGTCAACATGACATGTATTTTTTGGTAATTCAAAGCATGAATTTTTAAAAATCAAATTTCGTCACAGCTTTCACCAATGTTTTGTGTATGTTTTATGTTTTGCTTCATTCATTTTTATTGCATACTTTTTAACATTAACGAAAAGAAACTCGGCTTTCAGAGAGACAGATAGACAGAGAGAAAGAGAGAAGGGGAGGGGGGGGGGCGACAAGTAAGGATACCTTCAATGTAACCGGCCACCATTTTGATTATAAAGCCTGTACATTTTTTCTATTAGATCTAGAGCTGCATGCGTTTGTGCTTAAACATCTTAATCTTAAGAAAAACTTGAAATAGGCCAAACAATGTCACAAAAACATGAGCCTATTTAACCGGCAAAACAGTTACATACGCACATTGAAAATGAAAACAACATTTTGCAGGGCTTGGATACAGCATGTTCGCGAGGATAGCCGATGTCAAGGGGTTTTGCTTTCCCAGAAGCCTGAGGCGTGATGTGTTCCGCGAGTTTCGGGACAGTGCGGGCTGATGGAAAAATACATGTAGGGCTTACTAGCTTACTTTTCACACACGCTCTTTAGTTCTGCCAGCATTAGCCAGCACAGCACGTCGCGTTGAATGGACGCTGTGAAGTAAAGAGCAAGTAGCTATCCAGCATTTCACAAAATTTCTTTAGAGATTTCATCAGAGATTACGTACTAGACAACAATAAGACTAGAAAACCAACGTACCACTTAATTAAACAAAAGTCAAGATTTGTTCTCTTCTTTCTCCGGATGGCAATGCAAGGGCCGGATATGACCGTCTGAGGCCCCTATGCTCATTCAGATCGAGCTATTATTATTTTGTATCCTGACTTACAGTCAAATTAGTGTGCCCCTATAAATTTTTAAGTTCTTTTTTTCCTAATAACTTTAGCAACTGTTCATGCAACGGGTGCCCAGGCTAGTGCAATCTAAAAGCGTGTATTTTTAGGAGATACATTGTATTAATCGATAATACAGTACAGTATAACATCAGCCTCATCATCAGCATTGTTTCTGTGTGTAAGCTTCTTGATCATGCCCCACTGTTTCATGGGTGCTCTATGCATCTATTGAGGTATGCCGTGTCTTGTCCATCACAATGACGTATGCTTAGACCTTAGATCTCATTCGTTCTCCTTTGTGATATGCTATGGGTTGTTTTCAGTGTTATATTATATTTAATCTGTTCTGCTTCACGCCATTAAAACGGCATGAAGTACCCAATGAGTTGTGTAGAAAGAATCAATGACTTATCATCCGTACTGAGCGCTTCGCGATATATGTTAAAACGTAATCCTCCGACAGACCAGAGACCTGGAAGACGATACATGGTCATCTTTTCCGCTTCTCTCTATTGCAACAGGGACAGGCTCGCTCTTTGGTTCTCATAGACATCAAAGGAATGAACAAATTATTTAAGAAAAATATGAGTATTAACTCATTTGTGTGAAATATTGAATGCAAAAAATATCAAATGTGGATTTGGTTCATATAGTTGAAACATTTTTTATCCGGACCAGTTATTTTTAACTTTGTCTAAATTGATTGTTTTGCTGTTCCAGGTCATGCCCAGCGGAAACAGGAGGCCAAACAACGTCGCGGTAGCCCCAACAGCAGCCATGGAACCCTACAGATTGGACACAAAGTAAAGTTATTTTCTTTGAATGTGTGTCGGTTTCAAAATATTGATGACAACAGCACACATAAGAAAATGTATTCGAAGATGGATCAAAGTGGTAAATGATGAAGTGATGCAGGGAAGCAAATACACCCCGCAGGTACTAAATGAAGCTTTAGTAAACTTATCTTGTTCCGGGTGTAAGCTCACTCCTTCGGCGACGTCAGACTTGTCAATAATAGGATTTGAAAACCAACGATAAATAACCAAATCAAGTCAAGTTCACAATTAGGTTACTCATGCTAGCGGACTCTGTTGGCAGGATCAATAGGGCACTCATCATGTTAAGCCAGATGTATTTGGTGGAATGAGAGAGAATCATATCAAGTAGACAAATAAGAGAACTTGAAGTTGGTAGAAGCTTAGCTGAAGTCATGTTGGGGATGCGGGTGGCAAATTAGAGCTAATGTTGATGGAAATAAGAAAACTGTTCGTGTTTGCGTGTTTCTATTAGAATGCAACACTGTTCCCATTACTCCACCGTTCAGGCAACGAATGCCCAGACTTCTACAATCTAAAAACATGTATTTTTATGAGATATTAATCGATAATACACTACCGTATAACATCAGCCTCATCTGGGCATGATGCAGATTCAACTGGCCTGGTTTCCGTTGCGAAAGTTAACTGCCATTTTCCCTCTGTGTTGAGTTTGTGAAAGTAGTAGTAGTAGTATCATTTGGCTACGACTATACTTCTAAATTATTTGTGTCAATCCAAGTCTGAAAGTCGTCGTCACATCTGTTAATTTGTTCATAGCCTCCTTCCAG
>JBDFRD010209895.1:0-11611 GCA_039654405.1 Bullina lineata | reverse complement strand
CTCCCTCTCTCTCTCTCTGTCTGTCTCTCTCTCTCTCTCTCTCTCTCTCTCTCTCTCTCTCTCTCCCTCCCTCCCTCTCTCCCCGTCGCTGTTGTGCTGTTCCCCCCTGTCAGTGTTCCCTAGTCTCCCCATCACGTGATTAGTGTTGACAAGGTTCCAATGGGGATTTCATCTGTGGAACCCCCCCCCCCCTCCCCGCTACCCGTCTGTGACCTTGCTATATATATACATTCATCTAATATACATATATAAATTCTACATCTACAATTCTTAGAATTATGAAAACGCTAGTATTTACGTTCTAGTTCGTACGTCAACAGATGATACATGTATTCTTTTCAAGAGCTGTTTTCTTTTTACATGACTCATCAGATTGGAAATGTAAAGCTAGATTGATTGTCAGACTTGTCAACAAGGCCTGTTGCAACGCAGCACAAGGCTTGAATTATCTGTCTTGACGGCAGCTTTTATATCCGGGAAAGGATATATGGGAAAAACCGGGCTGGTGGCATTTTATTCTGAACTGTAAAAGCTCATTTAATTATGCCAATGAAAAATTGTGCGTAGATCTGCATGACGCAATTAGCAGTGAAAGGACGGGAGATTAGTCGGTCGTTTAATTAAGAAAATACCGCTTGAACATATAATCTTTAATATAGGCCTACCTATAGTGGTGGCGCGGTGGCCGAATGATTAGAGCGTTGGACTCCTAATCCAAGGGTCGAGGGTTCGAATTCGGGAGATGACCGTGTTGTGTATTTGAGAAAGACACTTTACACCGTGTTTCCTCTCCCCACCCGGTGCGAATTGGGTACCGGCATATTCTGCTGGTGAAGTAAGCCTACGACAGACTAGAGTCCTGTCTAGGAGATGAAGTAAAAATCATCTGTTCCGCTTCATGCTACCGAACCGGGATAAGCTGGACCTCATTGGCCTTGAAGGAACTTTACTTTCATAAAAATCTCTCTGATTTGCTTTCTCTTTGTTTCAATCTGCTCATATAAATAGAACAGCTTACCTAAGTTGAGAGCCTGACCAAAGTTGTTGAGGAACTCCACCGTCATCATACAGTCAGCAATAGGCTGGCCCGCCAGTTTGGAGTCCAGTCGAGAGTACACAGGCAAAGGCTGAAACAAATCACATATAATTACCCTGTGATAGAAAGTGGATCAAGCAGATATTTATTGAGGAGGAAGCGGGGCTGGATTGGACACATCTTGAGTAAGCCAGTGTCCAGTATCACACATCAGGCATTGATTGGAACCCACAGGGAAAAAGGAAATGATACATGGAAGAAGAACAGAAGAGGCTGGGAACCAACTGCAGTGGGATAGCTAGAACAGCCCAGACCAGAGTGCGATGGTAAGGAGTCGTTGATGGCCTATGCACCAATTGGTGCGACGGGCCTAAGTAAAGTAAGTCAGGGCTCATACAAATTTGTGTGGACCAAAATTAAGAACTTTTTAAGTACCTTTTATGTACCATATGAGAAATTTGTAAGGACACAACGGACCTACCGCAACATCATCGACGTAGCTTGGGTGTATTTTCCAGGGCCATTCTTATTCTATTTTAGTGAAGTAATGGTTTATGAAATTCTTCCAAACTTGTCCACACTTTTTACAAATACAAAAATACAAGAAACTATTTTTCACTATTTACATCTTTATGCCTTCATTTAGAACTTAGTGCTTGTTGCTAAACCCCTTCGCTCAAAATGAATGGCTAAAAATATTTTGGTGTACATTTTAAGGACCTTTTAAGGACCTTTCCTCTATTTTTGAAAATTAAGGACTTTAAGGACCTGTGCGAACCCTGGTAAGTAAGGGAACTGGTATCTCAAACTTAGTTTCCTTACCTTGGAATTCTTAAGCTCCATGTCTTCCGCTGGCTTCTTCAGCTCCATGGCCACTTCCATCTCTATCCTGCGCTGGTGCTGGAACAAACAAACAAACAAATATACAGAAACAAACATTTTTAAGACGTGTTGCAAAGCCAGTTCAAGAGCAGCTGACATACTTTTTCTCCACATTTGCAATACGTCTGAATACATAGAACCAAATATACACAAAGAATTAAAAGCGTCAAGTTTTACTTTCCTGTGGAAAGCTTAATTCTTTTTACACAAAATTGATTTCATACATGCTTTTGATAATAATACAGAAACAATCGCTATAAAAAGTACCGTGAAAGATTAATTCATTAAAGAAATTAAGTAATTGATTTTTTGTTACTCGTTAACACTTGCCCACAGTGTTAAAAAACTGTTTAGTCTAATAAAGAGAAATTGTCCTTACCATTTTCATTTCTCTCTGCTTCAGCTTCTCATTCAGTTTCTCTTCTCTCAGTCTTTCTTTGTTCTGAAAAGGTAATTGTAGCGATCAAAAAAATGTTCCTTTTTTAAAAAGGCAACAAAGACATAAAAACTGCTCAGTTTTACTACAGTTATTGATCAAGTAACCTTAACATTGTCTAGATACTAACCAAAAAAACATGAGCCTGAGATATCATGATCGTGACAAAAAATGGCAATGCACGTTTTTTTGTATGACTGAGGAATCTGAACTTATCTACGCTTGATATTTAGGAAGTATAATGAAAATAAAATTCAGGTACATGAATAATTTTTATGAAGGAAGTATAATGAAAATTAATTTCAGGTACATGAATAATTTTAATTCAGGAAGTATAATGAAAATAAAATTCAAGTATATGAATAATTTTTATCAAGGAAGTATAATGAAAATAAAATTCAGGTATATGAATAATTTTTATTATGGAAGTATAATGAAAATAAAATTCCGGTATATGAATAATTTTTATTATGGAAGTGTAATGAAAATAAAATTCAGGTACATGAATAATTTCTATAATTAATGAAATATAATGAAAATAATACATGAATAATTTTTAATAAGGAAGTATAATGAAAATAAAATTCAGGTACGTGAATAATTTGTCCACCTATTGAAAAGACAAAACAGACTTACGAAATCCTCGTCAGGCTTCGATCATCCTACCTGTTTCTCCTCTTGTTTCTTCCTTTGTTCTAAGGCTTTGATGAGCAGCAGGTGCTGACGTCTTCGCTCCCGTTCCTGTTAGAATGAGCAATAATAATTCTTTAACACCTGTAAAATGTTGTTAAAAGGTGACAAAATAAACCCTCCCACTCACCCAAACAAAAGTCAGACAATTAGAAAAATCCATACAAAAATACAAAGAGTTTTGACGTTACTAAAAGCAGAGGATTTCAATGGGTCAGAAAGAGTAGCACAATAACAGCAGTTAATCAAAGTTTGTAATATAAACCATATACAGTAGTCTCCACCTAAGAACCCACCCCTCAGGAGACACAATTACCGTGTCCTCAGCCGGATCAGGCTCTTAGGTGGCGGGCTCTTAAGCGGTGACCACTGTATACACGTTTATTGTGAGTTCATTCTTCATTTCAGCTTTTCAAACACATTTTATAGACTTTAATGCCCAGAATAAGAACAGCTTAGACAAGTTTCATTTCAGTTTATGTTGTTGCAACCGAAAAGTTCTAAATTGCATGCAAGAGTTTTAAATAGCAGTGAAATATGATGTCACAAAAAGACACAAACAGTCCTGCTACTGTGATAGCATCATGTTACAAAGCCTTGTGTTTAGAGTTTCTTTTCACAAACAAGAAGTCTGGTGGTCTTACCTGTTCCTTCATGATGATCAGCTGTTGCCGCTTCAATTCTCTTTCCTAATAAAAACAGAGAATATGATAAATTGTTATCAGCCAAAGAAGAGTAATGAGAATATCGTGGACAGAAAAAAAGACCAAGGAAGATGTTTTACAACTTGCAGGAGTGCAGCAGTCACTGATGAAAACAATAAGAAAAAGACAACTGAAATTGTTTGGCCATGTCAGCAGAAAAGAAGGAGTAGAAAAACTCATACTCTGTGGGAAAATTGAAGGAAAAAGAAGCAGAGGAAGACAACGAACATTATATATTGACAATCTGAATACTTTCTCTTCAAGTAAATTAATGTCCAACAACAAGTTCATCTGGCTGACTGATAATAGAGTGGATTGGAAGACCATGACCGTCGATGCCTGCACCAGGCCTGACACTTGAAGAAGAAGAAGTTATCAGCCAATTTGCTTGAGGTTCACTCATCAGTAATATATAGAATTGGCTCAATGATTTGAAACACTGTCAGTCGCCCTGCTTTTGTTCTTGGGTTAGGCTGTAGCCGAGGTGGAAAGCAAAGCTCCGTTCTCTCTGCCCCTTTGCCTCCCCCACCACCATTTTGTTCCCCTAGGGTTATCTGCGTTTACGCGTTTGGCCTATTCGCTCTCATCACTCGAAGTGTACCCATCCAGCTCCATCTAACTGTGTCTTAAACCAGTCATAATTGGCTAGATCTACGCTTTGTTGTTGTGTCCCGCCCCTACTCTCCAACCGACACCTTCAGGGGCAGGTTCTTAGGCGGAGACCACTGTACTACGAAAAGCAAAACTAGACTTCTCCTGATTGGCTCACCTTGTTACGTTTTGCAGCATCAGCAAGCCTCATCTCCTCAAGCTCTTGCTGCCTTCTGTTTCTGGCCTGAAGAAACGAGAACCGTGGGCTTGAACATATTTTTTACACTAAAATGTGGCTTTAACCATAGTACTGCCCAACTATGCAAATGCGTCGAAATAAAAGAAGGCAAAATGTATTTTAAAAAACCCCATTGAATTCTCCAATTTTCTTTGTATGTATCCCAAAAGGGGAATAAAAAAACTATCATTTGGTGCAATTGTCCCACCCCCATGTGTACGTGTTTGAAAAAAATCTTCCCTGCACCCAGGTACATTCCATTGGGCAGTACTAGGGTTAAGAGAAAACATCAACAAACTCCAATCAAACTTAGCACACAGCTTTCATAAAATCAAACTGCAGAATTGGAAAGACTTGATGGACTCTTGCTAAAATACTAAAATCTTGGTTCATCTGTAAAACTTCATTAACAATATATAAATGCTTTGTTTTAATTGAAGTACTGTTTACTCCTTTTTAAAAAGTCTTTGCTTCAGTAGCTTGGTTTTTAACATATAATTATATATAAGTAGAGCTGCATACTTAAATCAAACTGAAAGGAAACTTCTTTCCTTTGCTAAGCTTCACTCTGATTTACGGATTCATCATATCATTGCATATCAAACTCACAAACTTCAATACTTCCACAATGTACTGACATTCTTCCAAGAAGTCACAAGCAAACAAGCGGACACTGTCTATAAAGCCAATGCACAGTGTTATAAACGAACTCACCTCGATTATTTGCTGGGCCCTCATCTCCCGTTCAATCCTCAACTGCTCCTGAAGACGTATTTTCTCTTGTTGCTTCATGATCTTATGATGCTCTTTCTCTTTCCTCTTCTCCAGAACTAGGGTCAGAGAAACAGGATGAACATTAACTTTCAAACAAAGTCTACTTCATTTTTTACTGTGGAAAGCAAGAACTTTTAAAATATTAACAATAATAAGAAGAAAATGTCTTTTATTTTGTTAGAATGTTAAGCAAGTAAAACAGTATCAAATAATCCGCAACTGTGAGTGCTTACAAAGTGTTTCATGTTTACTTTTCCCTAAGTATTAATAAAAAAATATAAATGTAGTAACTGCAAAGAAAAAATGCATGCACAATACAAAACAAAGTTGCAAATGTGCCTGAATGCAGACTAATCATGTCATACCACTAGGCCTTGGGATAGGAGTACCACCCTCCCATTTGGCTCAAATCTATAGTCTATTTTCAGATTCATTCAAATCTATAGTTCATTTTCAGATTCAAATGTATAGTTCATTTTCAGATTCAAATCTTGAGTCAATTTTCAGCAGAATATGACTGGAAATGTACCACAAAATCTGAATAATTGTTCAAGACTTAAAAAAAAATGGGTTCTTACATTCACCTACTTTTATCTACTCATGTCTCATTCTTATAGTGCATTATTTTCCTTTCATTCAACAAAAAAAAAGCTCAAAGTCAAAAAGGTCAATTTCCAACAAAATTCTTCATTAAAAAACACTGCATCCCAAAAATACAAGACACATACAAATAAGTTCACTACACTATTGGTTTTTTTCTCCTGAATTGTACCTAAAAAATGTTCGAAACTTATTTGAATACATTCTGAGGAAATAAAAGAATTTTGAGGTGGCACTCCTCTCCTTAAGTTGTCAGTCGGGTTAATCAAACGCTTTGTCAATGCTCAACTACAGGACCAAAAGCTGACCAAAAAATGAGTGGAGAAAAATCGGCTTAAAAAAAAAGAAGCAAAAAATCTTTTTAACAGTTCTGGAATTTGACTGTGAAAGTATGAGTGCATGCATGTGTGTCTGAGTGACATATATTCTTTATTCCCCACAAGTTATGTAGATTTCCCTCCACCCATTGCTTTCAAATAAAATACACTTTACTTTACAGCTACACTTCAAGATGAATAAATCCTTATGCTGGGCTCGTTTCCATAGGCCAAAAAATTGCTGGATGCAAACCTTGGTTTTCTTTCATTTTCTTCTCCAAGTCTTTCTGCCTCTGACGTTCCAACCTCTTTTCAAATCTGATTTCTGCCGCTTTCCTCGACATTTCTGAAATTGCCATGGATGGTATAGCTTAGCCGTGAATGCATCACATATCTAAATCTTTGCTTCGCTCTCTCTAAGAATTCTGAAGTAGTTAAGTCAAACAAAAAAATGAATAAAAAATAAAGAAAGAAAGGGAAAAAAAATAGCCGGTACATGACCAAAAATGTCTCTGTGTTCTCACTTTTGAAAAACTGAAAGAAGGAAACTCACTGACTACCAGACGTGATAATAAAATAATACATCATTCCAGTGTGCGCCTTTACATAATGCTCTGCATTATACTCTTTTCATTCTCCGCAAAATAGTTTTTATGGAATCCAGCTACCCCTAATCCCACTGTATTTCTCCTTAAACGTATCATGTCAGGCCAGCCACACATCATTCATAGAAATCCACTTCTTAAATAACGTAGCTGACTGAAACACCATTTGGTGGCAAGCTCCTTAGCCGGCGATAGGACCCTGAACAAAATAGCTTGATCTGTCTGTACATGTGTTCTGATGTGAATGCCAAGAAGAAGAGTTAAAGAACGTACTTGATTTGAGGTACTACCTCAAGCTTCAATACAAATAAGAAAAAGAATGAATAAAACAGGTTAATGTTTCTAAACTACGCAAAGTGAATTTCACAACCGTGGTGACGGGCAACTGGAAAAGTGAAAAGAAACTCCGGAGAAAGAGCCTACAATTTGTCCAAACAGCTGTATATGAAGTCCACAGAATGATACTTTTGTCAGTTTTGTCCTCTGGTATAACATTTGTTTGTGGAGAAAAAAAAAATAAAATGAAACTAACGTTGTCACAATAGCCAGTGAGTTTGAATGAAATCTGGGTTTTTTTTCAAATATGTTTCATTTTCCTTTTTTTAAAAGTCCATGACGTTTTGCAGAAAAAAAGAAAGAAGAGGATATGCATAGCAGGAAGCAGGTCAGTCGAAAGTGCACAAAATCTTTTAAAAAAATGATAAATTTCATAAATTATGTAAATAGAAGCAGCCAGATGGTAATTTCAGTAAGAGTCAGTCCAAAAACAAAAACCAAAAAAAAAAGAAAGAAAAAGAACAAAATTACTGAAACAGATTAAAAAGCAAAATAAGAATCTCAAAAAGAATAGGCCTACCAGATAATTCTAATTCATTGCCTACAGTATTTTTATACACATGGGCTTATAAACAATGTGCAGTATGTTAAGAATAGCAAACAAGTTAATAAAACCTTTGTGTAGTAGAATTCAATTCATCGTACAGGCCTGAAATTGTAGGACATTTCTTTCTTTTTTTTTACAATCAATGCAATGGAATACTATTTTGGTAGGAAGTTAATGACATTATTTTCATCGATATAAAAATCACAATATTATTATTATCCTAATGCAAATCCTTAAACCATTTGTTTCTCTGTCATAAATTCAGTTAGTCCTTCTGCAGGTAGGGGGCATCTAGTTGAGGGAATCAAGAACAGCATTTATCACTTGGATAACACAGCGCTATAATACAAGACAACCTAGCAGGGCAAGGGGTCTCCAAGTGGCAGCCCCACCACATTCCTAGGGGACAGACGGCTAATCATCTATTTAGAGAATTTAGTTGAGTAAACATGCTCTCAAGCAGCTGCTTTAGGCATTAAGCTTTTGCTAAATCTTTTATACGGTTCTTTCTTGACACATGGGGATAGTAAGAAAAAACTGATGTTTGCTTGTGTTGTTTTTCTTTCACCTGATTCAACACAAAGATTGATCTTTTGATATAAAATTTACTTAAACCTGGGATATTACACGCGGCCCTATACTCCACAAGCAGCCAAGAGGATTAAGTCAAGTTAAGTTGGATATTACACAGCAATATATGAGATACATAATGATCCGAACCAAAATCAACTAGGAAAGAAATGTATTTAACTGCTGGTACTTTTTCATCTGTTCCATTGACTGACAATGTCACAGTTCAGACAACACACAAAACACCTGCTTACAGCCTCGTACAATAAAATGAATTCCACCATACTTCCTTCAATATATTCAGCAACATTTTCTACATATTACATTGTTATATTTTGAGGTAAAAAAACACATTGCAGATTAACTTTCAATCAAAAGCTAAATTAAATATTTGGTGTATCAATATACCCTGAAAAATTAAAAATCTCACTATATATTGAAACCTGTTCTCTTTTTTCTTTTTTCTTAAAAAAAAAACCCCTGCACGATATCGCTTTTATTCAAAAGAAGAATCACTTCTACAAGTACTCTTTTATTCCTTACCATTCTAATCCTTAAAATAAATAAAACTCGGTTTAACACTAATTTAAGAATGACTTTATTTATTGTAAAGCACACGTAACACTGAGTTACACGTAGCTATAGCTCTAACTTTTATTTTCATCGTCTTTTTCAGGGATTAAAATAATCATTCAAATAATCTTTTAAGATAATTAGAAAAAAGAATTAAAATATAAACTCACTCATTACAGCATTAAACTGTCTAGAGTAATAAGATAAAAATGGATGAAAAAATTAACTTTAGAGGAAGCACCAAAAGGCTTCAAAACGTGAAGTTAACGGCATACAAAAAAAGAATGCCAAAGCACTGAAAGTGAATTAGAAAAACACAACCCAAGTACCTTGTAACTCCATCCTTCGTTTGAGCTTATTCTCCATAATCTGTCTGGCCAACGCTTGCTCCCTAGCAGCCTTCTCTCGTTTTTTGCGTGCTAACATTTGCATGCGTGCTCGCTTTCCACGTGACATCTCGATTCGCTCAAGGACTTCCGTGTCTGTCAATGGAACTGGAGTCGACTGAGAAATGGATGAAACAAACTGAGTTTGAATTTGAGGTTCTTTAAAGGCTTTGTTAAAACATTCTCATATTAAAATTATTTTGCGGTCACTCCAATTTTTTCTTCGGTTTCAAAGCTGTTTGAACACAACTATAAGCAGCTTCAGTTTGGACTGTTCAAATTCTAGTATATAAATCTGTATGAATTTTTGAGAATAATACTTTTTTCAGTAAATTTGGGTAATAATACTTATAGCATGTTCAGAGATCATATGTTATAACACTATATTCATCAAACTTGGACAAGTAATGTAATACCTTTCAGTAATCTAGACCTAATAAAAATATTAGGCATTAGGTTCTTACCCCTTGTGCACCCCTCACTTCATAAAAGTGTCCAACGTTGACTTTGGTGTTGAATGAGAAATTCTCCCTTCCCAAATCTCCATTTGGATTACGCTCCAAATACTGCAGGGAGAAGAAATAGATAGATATATAGAAACAAGTATTACAATTGTCGGTATCTACTTATACATTAGATTTAGTTTACTTACAAGATTTCCTTTATTAATCTTCATACTTTATGATTATGCACACTTTTCATATCAGCACATCCTGTGGTAAGTAAAACTATGATTTTCTGTTCAGGGCTATGACATGCTGTTAGCATCCAGGACTGGAAAACCGATGTTAAATAACCTACTTCAGTCAGACAAGTACTTTGGTAAATTGTGATATGGCTGTATCGAGAATACTGTAAGAAGTCTTTAATATTCCTTTTCAACAGAGATTTTCAAAGTGATATTTGTCTTTAAATCATATCTTATCTTTTAATAAATGGATCTTTTACAGCTTCAGTATAAGTAAACATTCTTAAACTGTATTTAAAGATCCATTAACGTTATACACTTGTAAACTCAGGAGATGACGAGGGAAACAAAAAAAAAACCTGTCGGAAGGCATTTTATGACAAGATTTAATTTTTAAGTACTTTAAAGTGAACTTTATCCAATTATTGAAAAAATATAAGGTAATAACGACCATCAAGGGAGGGGAAATAGAGGAAATAAAATGAACTGTGTAAAACAATATAACTAGTGCAAAAACAGACTTCTCGAGCCGGTGCAGTAAGAAGTAATGACAAGCACAATCCTTACCCTCATCACATCTGGAATTGTCTTCATCTTCTTTCCACAGGGTGCAAAATACAGCACTTCCCCTACGATGCCCCGACGACCCATGCCGTTGATGATGGTCTGTCTGTTCCAGCCATATTCTAATGGGATGGTC
This sequence comes from Bullina lineata, assembly GCA_039654405.1. Taxonomy (NCBI): domain Eukaryota; kingdom Metazoa; phylum Mollusca; class Gastropoda; family Bullinidae; genus Bullina; species Bullina lineata. Next base: position 938 of record JBDFRD010209895.1, on the reverse strand, counting down.
AGCTCTCTCTCATCCAATTGAACACAGCGTTTTTTACTTGGAGAGCCTGCAGTACAGGTAAAAAGATTGTTATTTTAGTGGTTCAACTCAACAATTAATGGGATTAATAAATAACTTGAACAAGAGCATGCTTTGCATTCAAGTGGAAAACATTTATTGTTAACAATAACTGCTGTAACTCATGTAAAAACCGTTCTTCCTTTCGATGTTGGTACATCGTCAGTGCATTGTTGTTTGAGTATTGGGAAAACCCGCTACATCATATATATTCTAGTGCTCTAACACTATCTAACACAATCTTCCCAAGTGGGGACTTTCCCCAACTGCTCATTGCACATGTGGGCACCTAGACCAAACAATGGAGCAACTCCTTTATGATTGTGAAATGGGACCCAAGTGCACTGACATTGATCTTAAAACCTGTAGCCCAGAAACGATAAGCTGGATCCAAAGTTGGTGCGATACGATATGATATGATGAGTGCTCTGTATAAAATAGGCTTATTACTGAAACACTTTGCAAGACAAAAAAAAAAACTTTAGCAAGAATTTAGATCTATTGTTTGTCTTGTCTTGAACAAATCTATAAAATCATGAGTTTGGACTCACGTATTGGAAGCTCTAGTTAAATAGCATCACTACAGAAGTATTGTGCAGTGTTGTGTGATGGGTGAATGCAGGAATACATGCAGCAACAATGCGTATAAGGAGGCATTAGGAGCACAAATTTTGAAGTTAATAAACTCATTCTTTAATGACAAACTTATTATAATGGAGCTAAGCCCCAAACTTTGTGGCACTATGGGCTTAAAAACACAGAAATGTAAAGCAGTAAAAGTTGGACCTACAAACTGCAGTCCACGGCAAGCATCTTTACCCAAAATAATGTTTGGTTTGTTTACAATTTGACAAAAAACACAAAATAATAAAAGAAAAAAA
>JBDFRD010209783.1:3963-22667 GCA_039654405.1 Bullina lineata | reverse complement strand
GGACCATGGATGGACCTGTTTTACTGTCAGTAAAAATCAAAGGCTCAGTTTCGCTGGCCACGATGCTCTGGTTTTACATCACACGGTGTCGACACTGGTGATTAGTCAATCTTAAGTCGCGTGCTTCGGTACCAAGCCGCCTGCAGCCAAGCACATTGCATAATTATATGGCTCCAGCGGTCTAGCAGCGAGGGGCACAAAGGGACTGCGGTCTTTCTCCCACGATTTTTTCCGTCTTAGACAGGATTCCGTCCAGGCAGGTTCGACTGTTGACTTACTTGACTTATGCCTCTTGATAGGAACATAGGGCCGCAAGGTTTGACTGTAGGCATTTGGAACTTTTATGAGGCAAAGAAAAAATGTTTTTTTTTATGATGCCTCCTTTGGATAAAAAATGAAATCTTCTCTAATTCAAATATGAATGTGTGATCCCACAGATTCCATTTTAAACATTTGACTATTATAAGGTTTGTTTCCACAAAGACATTTTTTTCTCTTCTGAATTTTTCTGTCTTCCTTTTTCTCCTCCTTTTTGTTGCTTCATCTTGTTTTTGATGAAATTGTAAAGCTTTTGAACTCTGTGTTAATTATTATGAACAGAAAGAAAATGTACTTGTGCACATTTATTTACCCTAGTTTCGTTTGATGGAAATATAGATCTATGTTATTAACAGAGTTAAATTTATCAAAGCCTTAGTTTGCAAGTTTGAAATCTTTTCCAGGTGTTGGCAGGCACGACCTGTTAGAATATCCGATTGCCAGTTCGAACAAAGTCGGATTGTTTGAAGTGATGGACACCAGTTTGGCAGACAACTGCTGTAGTACAGTAAACAAATTCTTCAATCAACTTCACGGAAACATTGCAGCCAATAGGAATTGGAAGCAGTATGCAGAGTCAGTAATGGGGACAGGGAGGCCAGATTTCTAGTCATGAGATGTATTACAATAAATTATAAGACGGCTTTGATATAGATGAGATCACATGCCTCAAGGACTATTGGGTAACTTTTGTAGTGATTCTGGTCTCTTTATTGATCCAAGATTGTCTAAAAGGTTTCTTTACCTGTGCGAATCAGGGTAAAATTAAAGACTTCTAAGATTTTATTTGGGTCTTTGCAATGTGTTTCGACAGCAAAATTAGAAAAAATCCACTAAAGTTGCAGGGATTCACTTTTGATTTTAAAGAACTGAGAAGTGAAATTTGGGTTAAATTTGAAGACTGTATGGTTGAGGTTTGCACTTTAAGAAAATTCCTTTTTAGTTTTGATTTGTAAGTAGACTTGCATCAAATTCTTCATTTTTATTTAAATATATTTTTAAGTGCCATATTTGTATCTAAATGAATGGCTGGGACATATTTTTTTTTTACCATTCTTTGTCTAACAGTGAGCTGGTGAAGGACTACCGTGGCCTGAATAAATGTTTGAGAGATCAGGAGCATGAGAAACGCCAGGAAGTGAATGTTTTAGTACAAACAGCTCTGTCACAAGGATGGTATGCTGGGCTACTTTTATTCCTTGGCATGGCTGGAAGATCTGTCCCATTTTCTCATGCTTTCACATTCTTACCTGTCTTGGTCCTATATAGAGAGGGAATAGTAAACCAATATGAAGTATTTAAATTTTTGTAATCATTCACCATTCCTATCTTTTTTACACATCTTATGACTTTACAATTATCAGTCTCTTGAAATATTTCTTTAAACTTGCTCCAAGTCAAATTGACTTTTCCTTTTCAGGGCTGCCAAGGCACGCATTTTAAGGTCTTGTACCGCTGTCCCAACCGCAAAGCAATTTGTCTCACAAAACAGAAAATGTGCAGTGTGTTTTGTATGTTTCTGCACAATGTTTATTCTGAGCTCTGATGTCCCTGAAAACCAGGGTTCCAGTCCCTCATTCACACTTCTTCACCTTGGCAGCTCTGCCTTGTGTTGCTCAATAGGGTTAAGGGTTTTTTAATTTACTTTTTGTCAGCTTTTTAATTTACCTCCTAAATTGACATTGAGTCTGCATATCACCCATCTTTTTTGTTTCTTAATTTTATTTTTAGGGGGATTGGAGGTGTATTCTCTACATGAACTGTTCTTTTTGGTTGTTTTTTTTTACATAATCAGTACATAATTGGAGAGTCCATCATTTTATGTATTTTCTTATAATTGTTTTATTTTTGCATTTCCTAAAGCCAACTTCCAGCCAAGAGGTCCTTGAACATATTTGACTCGGACAGAGATGTGTATGCTATCAGAAGGGGCCAACGGCTAGAGAAGGTGGGAGTACAATCATATGGTGTTTTTTTTGTCTTGTTTTGTTTGTTTTAATATGAATCAAAGGTCTAGAAGATCAGATCTAAGGCAAATTTTTAAGACAATGATACCCTTTTTTTTTTAAACTTATGCTTGAATTGATGAAAGCTTTGGTCTAAACCATTTCCTGAGTTCATGATCCGATGACATACCAGTATAGATCAGATTATAAGCCAGGGAGGTAGAGATTTTGCCACTAAAAAGGAGCATTAGTGTACTGAAAGATATTTTTCTCACGTAGTTTTCTCCAGGTTGACCAAAGTAAATGAATTGAGTGTTCATGCGTAGGATCTGCAACTGCATTTCTTCAACTTCTTATTGCTGTGTTTGATCATTTATCTTTTGCTGTGAACAAGTTAACAAGTAGCTCAGGAATGGAGTAGACAAAAAGAACTTCAGCAATGTAAAATTTACCTCTTGACTTAGCTTGTAAATGCTAGTTTCATATTAACTGTTTAATCCTGTCACTGTCGTAAACATATTTGTACAGTATAAATGTTTTCTAAAGCAATTGATAGTATGTTCAACTTTCACAGCAGGACATAAGATTTAACCTCAACTTTCAATGTTGTGACAATTAACTGAAAGATGCTGACATATCATTGTTGAGTGTTTTACCTGATTCCAACACAAAAATTAGTGTAGGTTAGTGCTATTGTGATTTTATTTTCATGTCAATGCGCTTTGAGTAATTTATGTAATGGGTACTTTTCCTTAACTGATTTCCCCAATTTTTGCCTCAACTGCTACTTTAGAGGACTTGATAAGTTAGACAAATGGATGAAAAAGGAGATGGCTGAAGGCGTGGAACTTGTAGAAATTACTTTGAAAAAGCCTTTTAGTGATTTTTTTGTTTTGACTTGTGTTGCTGCAGTTGTGAGCCCTGATTTCTTTCTTACTCTTGAACAGTTTGCAGTTCCTAGATACTACTTGAAGTAAAGTTTACGGTTTTAGTGCCATAAGCATTGAAAACATTATTTTATAATTGACCTTTAGTTTGGAGAAGTTTACAAGGCACCACTTTACAGTCAGCACTCTCTTAGAACAACAAAGTGTGGCAATATAATAAGATGAACTGTCAAAATTGTAAAACTGAATACAAACTGGCATATATATGATGTATTCAGTTGACTGATGCTTTTGATAAGATGCTCTTTTGTCTGCTTTTTTTTTATCATCTCACTTTTTCCTCTTTTATTTTTTACAACATAGCAGTGTGCTTATAATATAAGTAATTTACAAGGGATAAATTATTGTTCTTCTTTGGCTTGTTATTATATTACACCTTTCTTTCTTTCAGTGATTAGGTGATTGTTATTCTGTTGAAGTGCCTTATTAAGGAAATGTTTGTCTATTGCACCAATGTATTTTAATGGTAAATAAAGTCAAGCTTTCCACACTCTTTTTCGTTGCAGGTTCGGTCGCAGTGGAAAGCTTTGAACAATTTTAATGCAGCTATGACAGAGGAAAGGGACATTGTCCGCTCCATTCTTGATCGAACTGCCTCAAAACACATGGTTGATGCTGCAGATATTGGGATTCGGGTTCCAGGCCTTCTACTTAGAGAGTGCCAAAAGGAGATTCAGCAGGTGGGTACTGAAGTTATTGATGGAGGTGGGACAGGATCTTAGGTGAATAACTGAAAGCAGGGAATAGAGCTTTGGGCATCTAAGACTTTTCTTGTCACTTATGGCATAAAAAGAAAAAAGCAATTTTATTCTCTTCTTAAAGTAAGGATTAAAACAAGAAACAATGGTTATAGCACTAGAATTTCTTCAAGAAATAAAACTGTCAGAAAGAGAAAAAGGGAAAATATATTAATATATATAAATAATATTAAGGAAGTTGTTATTTAAATTGTTTTGGAGGGATGTGGGAGGCATTCATTCGTTAATTGGACATTTTTTGTTATTAGAACAACAAAAGTAACTTAACCTGACTGAAATTGATCACCATCTTTTTATGTGCTCACCTATGTAACTCTTCTGTCATTGGGTATTAAATAAAAGTTATGAAATTATATACACAATTGAATGTTTAATGCTACATTTTCTTGACCTCCTACTCCTCTGGGCCACACATGCACAGTCATCTAGAACTTTTGTTAGGTTTCTATTTGCCAACTATTTTTGCCTCTGCTTTAGAATTCTAAGACGTGTTCTCCTAATTTTCCTTTCCGTTTAGCGTGAGATTGACAATGTTTATGTTGGAGGTCAGCTGAACTTGGTCTCACTGCTGCAGCTGTGGAACATGTGCTTGAAGCTCTATATTCAAGAGCTCCAAAATGGTGAGTCTGATTGCAAAGCGCTGGGGATTGAAACACAATGTTTTATGTTGTATCAATACCCGATTTGTGTGTGTGTAACAAATTTGTTCAACTTTTCTCTTGAATAATCTAATTACTTATTACCTTAATAGCAGATCTGATGCAAAGATGAAACAGAAATACCAGCACTTGAACTTTTGTTTTTGGAGAGGTTATTACTGTTGAAACAAAACTTATCTAACTCAAGGCAGCACAGACAATGTGAAATGTATCACAAAATAAAAATCTCTCCTTTTCTGGACAGAAAACTTACCTGATGTGTCACCAGAGATTGCTAGCCTGAACAGTCAAGCGCACAAGCATCATGCTTACTTGATGGATTTGCATGCGTTAAGGTAGACACATTAAGAATGAATTCTATACAGAAAGTAAGATTTAAATGAACTAAAATTGATATTACAGTTTCTCATACATTCTTTCACAATCTCTTAATTGCCAAAATAGTATGCCTACATATTGGAATTGTTAATATTTGTAAAGACTATATTTGTTGCATTCTTTACTATCGTCTTAAATTTTCAGTTCTTCTTTTGAGTCATTGTAATCAGTAATGCTTCATAACATCACATGATTTTCTTTTTCTTTTTTTTTCTGTTGTTACACAGGGAAGAAATGTCCTCAGAAACCATTGAAGAATTGGAGATAACAATAGCAGAACTCAGACGGACTCTTGCAGAACAATCCCATGTGGAGCATGCAACGGCGGGCAGTGAGAATGTATGCTGCTTTATATTTGACTGATTTGACCTAGTGTATAGGACAGAAGTTAACAAGGAAATGGTCTTTTGGTTATGAAAGAACGAATGATAGTCGAACAAAATCACACAACGAAATGGGGCCTTACGTTCAGTTTAAATTTTCAGTCTCACAGGAGTATGTTTCATTCAGTCTTCTGGTTGTGCTTGGCAGTGTAGTTTTAAAAGGAAAAGAAATTGTATAGAATCAAAGTTTGACAAAAGAAGTCGTAAAAACATTTCTTGTGCAGCAAATTCTTCTTAATAGCGGTTTCAACAGGAGAAGATGCAACAGACAAGTATAACCCCCAAAAATATATACCTCAGAATTTATTCTTGGGCAGAGAAAGATTGTTTGTGTAGGGGAAGGATATTCAAAGTTTCGAGGGTAAAGTCATAGTTGTAGACTCTCAGATATGAACAACTGAATCGAATTATGCAAAATATTGGAGGCAGTAAAATCGTCTTAGAGTGGGCAGACAAGAAAGAAGTTGGGATATGAATAGGAATGGAAAACAAGGAAACGTAAGGTGATATAGGATAGATAGAAAAACTTATTCACAGTACTTCAGGTTACACTGTTCTTTATTCATTTTATTCTTTTCCTTATTCCTCCTGTCTTCATTTTTTCTGCCGTCTTCCATGCTTTTTTTCCCACCCTTTCTTGTTGTTTCAAATGTTACAAAGATTGTTGCATATATTACTCAAAACGTAAAGAAATTTTAAACCATGTTTTGGTGGGAAGTGATGAAGACACAACAGGAAAGCTAAGAAATATAATTAGCGTACAGTAGTTGTGGCCTGACAAAAGTACAGAAAGCTTGTTGGGCAATTTTTTTTTTCCCTATTTAACTCATTTTCTTTTTGTCACCAAATCTAATATTGTCAGCTCTATGCATGATTCAGTACTGGTGTTGAGTGGCACAAAATAGCTTTAACCCAATGGAATGTGCCAGAGTGCCAGGGGATATTTTTCAAACATATACACGTGGGGGTGGGACAGTTGCGTCAAATAATAGTTTCTTTTATTCCTCTTTTGAGATACAAAGAAAATTGGAGATTTCAATGGGTTTTTTTAAAAATATATTTTGCCTTTTTTTTATTTCGACGCATTTGTGTAGTTGGGCAGAACTAGGGTTAAATGTGATGATGAATCTTGTGTGCAGTCCCCAGGTCTTGGTCTAATTGCGCCCACCCCTCCCGTCCCTGTTCTGGTGGCAGGGCCCAAGTCAGGTGAGACACCCACAGGACCAGTGGCCTCTGCACTTCCTAGAACAGGTAGGCCTACGTGTTTACAAGAATTTAGTCTTGAATTTTACTGTATATATGTATTAGTTATATTTGAAAAATTTGTTCAAAACTGCTTTGCTAGACTTCCTGTCTTTCTTGTAACGACTTTAAAGATTTTGACTGTCATTGTTTTGTCACTCGATCAGTCTCTTCTATATAAAAGGTTTCTTTGTCTTTGGCTAAAACCAGGTATGAGTCCGTGAAGGCTGTCATGCCTCTTGACCCACACCAGACTTGACTCCACTCCGAGGATATCCATTTATTAACCAATGCCACCTCAAAGCTCAATCAAAGCTTTCTCCTTTCTTTGACCAAAGTGAGACATGATTTCAGCAAGGCTATCTTGTCTCTCAGCCAAAGTCAAGGCCTGATATCGCTAACAGTGCTAAGCATTTAAATCATTCATTGGTGATAAACACACTCCAAGACAGGCTATCTTACTGAAGTTAACATCCTCAGTATCATACATAGTTTTTTTTTTATTGTTTTGCTGTTTCGTCCATTTTCAATTGTGGTTACCGGGTCATTAAGTTTCTTTTTTTCTTCAGACACTCCAGAGGCAATTCTGACTTTGTCAAGTTCCATTGAAGCTGGTTCAAGAAAGATTGCCAAATCTCGGACACATTTTGCGAGGTGATATTAAATGTTCTAAGTGTTCAACAAGTTGGGGTTGTAAGATGTTTCATTTTTATGTTCTTTTTTTTTTACAATTTTTCCAGATTTCAAACTCTGTCCTGAAAAGTTTTTCGTCCACAAAACCTTTCCCAATGTTTTAAGATACAGTGGACAACAGTTTATTCAAAAAAGGCTGATTCGAATTTAAACAAATTAAAAATTAAACATCACCAAATAACAAACGAACTTTTAATGAGGAATGTCACGTACACGGCGTCAGTAATTCAGTTATATCAATGGTTAGTCTATATAGAGAAGAAAACAGGAAAAAAGAAGCGTTTTTCGCCTCCTTGTGCTGAAACAAACTCTCAATAATTTGAAAATAAACTCAGATTTTGTTTTAACCGTTATCTAGTGTGTAAAACATCTTGTCCATTTTTGTTGTGTAGAAATTCATGGTAACATTTTGAATTGACTGTCTTTCAGTAAATGGACTGTTTCATTTCTGTATATTTTGTAACACACGTCTAAGGCTTTATTTAGTAGACATGTCCCAGGGATGGATCACAAAACTAATAAGGAAGAAAACTCGTTTATTAATTGGCAAAACTTCAGTTTTCTGTCATTTTCCCAAAAATTTTTCCCAGTATGCAATAATAGTACTTCTGGATCTTAAAAGCCTTTTGAAGTACCTAGTAATGTAATGCATACGTAAAGGTATTTCACCACTATATCACCATGTTATAAAAGATATTTTATTTTAGCAATGCCAGGTATTGGGACCAAGCAAAATAAACATTGTGGCGCGGTAGCCGAATGGTTAAGAGCATTGGACTCCTAATCCAGAGGTCCAGGGTTCGAATCCGGGAGATGACCGTGTTGTGTCCTTGGGAAAGATACTTTACACCAATTTTCCTCTCCCCACCCAGGTGCAAATTAGGTACCGGCAGATTCTGCTGGGGAAGTAAACCTACGGCAGACTAGCGTCCTGTCTAGGAGATGAAGTAACAATCATCTGTTCCGCTTCACACTATCGAAACCGGGATAAGCTCTAGCTCCATGGGCCTCATGGGCCTTAAAGGAACTTTACTACTTTACTAAAATAAACATTGAGAAGCAAGGATGAATAATGTGCACCACTGTAATTTGCCTGATGTCATATACGATATGAGGGGAAGGATTTCCCATAAAATCGTAATTAAATACTATTTATAAATATAGTTTCAGAGCTGGTAACACGAGCAGCACATATGGCTCATCTGGTGTGGGTACATCGAAGAAACAAGTACGAAATGTTGGAGAAATGAGAAAAGCTCCTGGTGGAACCCACACCCCAAGCACTGGTGACATGAGTGGTGCTGGCAACAGGGCCACAAGAACTGGTCACGGTCTTGTTAAAGTAAGTTCTTTGTTTCCTTATCAAACCAGTCAAGGCATAGAATTTCTTTTGTGCATTTTGTTTACCGCAAAGTCAATGATAATTTTTTATGATACTCGGACCGTGTCTTTTTCTATGTTTTGTGCTAGTCATTTGTCTTGAAGTGATCTGCGGATATGTGATTTTAGGTGGGTAAGGAAAGCCTACCTTTGACTGACAGGGGCTATTTTTATGTGCCAAGAGAAAATCATGAAGATCATTGCCATAGAGTTCTTACACTAGTATTTTTTTCCTTCTCATTGACTTTCTTCACAAAATGTTCTGTCACCTTTGGCTAGCACACATTCCCAAACTTTAGTTTGGATTTGACATCAACATGTACTTGTGAATGGCCATTTTGGGTGAAGGCAGGTATGGTTCCCTACCAAGATCAGGGATGTAGTCTTGACTTTGGTCTGAAATGGAGTTTTCTACTAGGATTTTATGTATTGGAACTCTGGGAATAGTGAAAACACATGCTACTTGCTACCAGCCCAAAATTAGAAATCGGAAGTAGCGTGCATAAGTCAATAGGGCCCTGTACATTTATCATTCTAACCAACATTGGTTTATTTGTCATTCCAAGCCGTCAGTTAACGGGTATGGGTGCCCAATAAGCAATAAATAGGGGAATCTACGTGTAGACTTTGCTAATTTTAATACGCTGATTTAAAAAATGTAAGTTTTGAAAAGATTCGACCAAGATTTTTTAAAAATTCATACAGCCTTTTTTCATTTCCGGCGTGGCCACTCCCAGTGAAAGGCAAAACTGCCACCAGAAAGTCAAGCACGGTCTGATTTTTTTGGTTCGCCCTTGAAATAACTTAAGTTCTTGGGTTTTTCCTTCCACACTAGCCAATCTGTGTGACAGTTCCAATGCCACCTAGATTTTATCACTTCTATCAATGAACTATTGCATCGGTCTGTAAGTGTGTAGCAGGCTTAAAATGGACCCTAGTATTGTCTCTGTATGTTTCAATTTAATTTGAAGTATTTTAATAGCATTCTTAATATGGTCATAAGCCCAGCATGACGTAGCATTTTCGGTCTTATTTTTGAACTTTCAAAACATGCACTTTTCATTACTTGCTTGCCTGAATGATTTTTACCTGTATTCTACAGAAAGGGGGAGGCGTTGGGCCAGTTCTCAGAAGTCAGGTGTCTAACACAGCAAAAAGATTACCTGCAGCCGGTGCAAATAAAAATGGAATGCCCCCTTCAAGATCAGCAGCGACAGTTGCCCCAGTGAAGAAGACAACTGCCAAACCTCCCAAGAATTCTGTGCACAAAGCCCTGGATTTACTAGCTGATTCAGTGAGACTTTAATTTGTAAAGCAGAGAAACACGTTCTTGTTCTGTTTGTTGTTGTTGATGTCTTCTCTTGCATGTTTATTCTTTGTGAAGTCCTCTGCAGTTTGTGTCATTGCATCACTTCCATAGATCTGTCCTTTTGTCCCCCTCCTCTTCCTCCACTCCCTCCTTCTGTTCCTGTGGCATACAGCCATTTCTATATTTTCATTTTGTTGGTGGTACACTGCCCCATCTCCATTAAGTATTTTTATAGTTCTTTGAGAAAAAGAAATAGTAGATGCTTAGTTGGATTTGAATTCTCTGGAAATAAGCAAACACAACTCTGTTTTGTTAATAGCATTCTCAATGTTTTTCCATTCTTATATTTAATCACCTGTGATGAAGTCGGGTCAATGTTTTAGGCCTGTACTCAACTTGAGCTCAACCCTTATACCTCGTGTTGGAGAAATGTCTTCAATAAGGATCCACCACCTCTTTCCCTCCCTTGAGCTAGCATTTCTCTCTCACTCCAGGGATGGCCCACTTGTTCCACTTCTTATAGAGTTGACCTTTTTTTCTGGGTCTTCCTCTCTTTCATTTTCCTTGAGAGAATTTTACTTTAGGGCTTGAGTTTACACTTCAGACATTAGAGATGTCAATCTTCTTCTGACTGCCTGACTTCTCTAAGAAGTACAGGTAAGCATACAGTTAAAAGCTAATATTTTTTTATTATACCTTTTTTTTTATCATAAAAGTACATGGTTCATGGTTCATTCAACTATTTCCCTACTTCGCCCACCCACTCCCTTTACTTTGTTCCAGATTGTAGATTCTGTGATCCATTCAGATGACTCAAATGAAAGGAATGATCTGTCAATGCTTTCATTGGAGAATGATCTGGGTAAGTTAAAATCATTCACCTGTAATCCCATGAAAGAGCCCATTATAGCACCGATCCTTATCTTAACTTACTTACTTTTACTTTACTTTTTCCTTCCACTTATACCGGGAGAGTGTCGTGGGAAGGCACAGCCATCTGTCTTTAGCAAGGTGGGTAGCCTGGAGAAGGGACATACCGTGGTCCTTCAGGGTGTCTGCACGGAGTCACTCCAGTGTCGCCTTGGTCTGCCTCTGCCTCTCGTGCCAGAGTATTTCCAGTTGTAGGCACGCAGGGCTGGCTGGTTGGGCGGCATCCGTGTAAGATGACCGAACCACCTTGTCCGTTGTTGTTCGATCAGTTGTAGGAGGACAGGTGTAGCTCCTACCATGTCTCTGATCACCTCGTTTCTTATCATGTCCCTCCTGGTCTTGTTAATGGCTTTCCTCAAGCACTTCATCTTGCACGTTATCAGTTTCTGCTCCAGGGCCTTATCTTAACCGCTCATTAAATACTAAAAGTTACTATGTTATCATACAGTAACTCAGTTCCATGTTAAATCCATAAATTGAATATATTTTTATCAGTTAGGATTACTGGACCATACTTCCATTTCAAAGCAGAAGTTGATTGTTTTTGGGTGTTTATTTTTGTAGAGTGTAACAATGTTAAAGCATATAGACAGTCACTGGCAGTTAAGAAACCTGGGAAAATGTCAGTATCAATGCATCAGATCTGAAGTAAAGTGTGAGGCATTATGTATTTGAATGGATTTTGTTGACAAAGATATTTATGAGATTACATAATATATCAGATTCATAGACACATCTACAAATTAATTGTAACAATAAATGTTTCTTTAAAAAAAAATGCATGTTTGTTTTTATGGATTCAGACTTGTTTTGTGATAATCTTTGAATGTTTCATAATCTTTGTGCATTTGTGCCATTTTTTCCCCCCAGCTTTAGAACAAACGGCCTTTATATCTAGAGATTTGCTGAAAAGGAGTCCGCAGGATACACTGAGTGTAACAAGGGAGAGCTTTGGGTTAACTGTCAGTTCTTCAGGTTTGCTTAGATTGTTCCAATATTTTCAAATATGGATATGATTGGCAGAAGCATAGGTTCTTGAAAAAAAAAATCAGTTTTTAACATCGCTATTGTTTTGTGGTCTTGGATTTTCTCATTTCTATCCTTTCCCTTTCAAAGCAAGGCAGGCAATTTTCAAACAGTCACGTTGCTAAGGATGTAAAACTGAAAGGCAAAAATTTATAACTGAAGGAAATGCGTTGGATCTCTGACGTTCTGAAATTCTTTTACAAAAGAAAAAATTAACCGAATTCTGAAAATCAGTTTGAGACATAAAAAATTAGATATGAAAAATATAAACCTTATTCTTTTTTTGTCTTTCAGGAGATACACCCAGGTCTCGCAAAGCTGAAGCCCAAGCCTTCACCTCGCCCGTCTCCCACAAAACATTTGAGAACTCAGTTGTGGCGGGTGGAAACAGCCTTATGGAAAGATGTTCTGATGAGTTGGCAGACCATAATGTGTTCAGTGATCCATCCCTTGCTGAGAATACTCAGCTACGTTCTAAGGTTGAAAAGGACCCTCAGATTGGTTTTAATCATTCTTTTTCCCGTCTGGAGAGACATAAAGGGTCTTCATCTCCACAAACAGAATCCAGTAAAAAAGACAGAGTCAACAGAGATGCACAGCGGCCCAGTGGTTGGCACAATGCCTGGATAGATCTGAACAACAGCAATACTGAGTTTTCATCAGCATCTCTGGCGGAGAGCAAAATTGACTCTGCTGCATTTACATTAGTCCCATCACCCTCTGCTGCTCTTACCTCCCCTGTGGCTGACTACAGTGCGTTTTCATCATCTGTTCTCGCCAGTGATGCTCCAAGACTACAAGATGTGATGGAAAATCCTGTGCTTGCATACGGAGAATCCCACCACTTTGATGCCAGTGCAGACACAGAGGACACAAGCGACGAGGCCAGTGGTAGCACAACTCCTGACCAGCTGGATGATCGGCCACCAGGGGATGGAGAGGCTAGTACTTACCCTTTCAATCCTCCTGGAAGAGTTGTTTTCGGGGTGGATGACAGTGATGATGATGTGTCGAAACTAGCAAAGCTTTCCTTACTAAGCTCTTTGGAGAGCCCACCTCCTAGTCTTTCCAGCCAGAGAGAGGTCATCCCTGACAGTTCTTTGTTCAAGAAAAGTTCAATCTCAGAAGAGACAGCGTGGGATGCTGGAGACCTCTTTGCGCGAACCTCTGCACAGGAAATGGATTTTTCCGAAAAAGGGAGAAGTGGTCTACCCTCATTTCAACCACCTGCGTTTGACTTTTTGGACCTGAAAGACACCGAGGTGGAAGGTCTTGTGGATTTGGACACAGAAAGTGTAGCAGATACTTCAGACCAAGGGCTGGACGACTCTTTTGCTCCAGTCAAAGGTGGCATTTTAGTGGACCATCAGTCTCCAGCTCGCCTCTCTGGTCTACTACAACCAAACAGGTCAGCCTCGACAACACCATCTCATAGCTCTGTTCAAAACTCAGCCTATTCATTTTTGGATTATTCCTCCCCTTCCAAGCTGATGATGGCTCAGAGATCAGCACCCAGAGAGTCACCGATGCGGGAAGACAGGTCTGACCCTAGGCACAGAGCATCTCCTGGTCTCCAGGCCTCAGACATTCGAGCACAGCTAGCTCAGCTTCAGGCCAAAGTGGCAGGCATTATGAATGATTCCTATGGAGACGAGGAGGAGGAAGAGCAAGGAGAGCATGACCACTATGGGAGTTTGTTGACCAGGGTGGACTCAGGTAAGGAATTCTTTTTTTTTTTTTTTTTTTAAGTCACTCTCAAACTTTATTCTTAGTCAGTGTTTGGTTGATTGGTGATATTAGTAGGTCATTCATCTGTCATTTCTTTGTTTCCCACCAAACCATATGTTAATAAGCCTTTGCCTTTAGGATCAACACAAATCATTTTTTATCCTAAATATTTCTTTCACACTTTCTTACTTTCTTACTTTCTTACACTTTCTACTAAAAAAGTTTTAGAATTATTTTTTTTTACAATGTCAGCAAAACATTTTTCATACAGAATATTATTAATTTATAGGATCACTACATTTAAACAATATTCAAATCCAAAACAAATGGATTTAAAATGGCATGAGCAGCTAGCACTAAATGAAAGAAAATTGACATCCCTGATTTTTTTGGTTAATAATCAATTTATCTTTGCATATAAATTTGTTAGTTTAAAAAAGAACAGCGGGTCTTGGTATAGGTACATCTGCCGGTTTTTCTCTTTTTTCTTTGTATTTCATCTGTGCCTGCCATTTTCACCTTGAAGACATCGGGTCCGTCGTTGGTGTGGTTGCACCCTTAGACTTGCAATTTAACTTGAACTAATACAGGTAGCTCTAGATGAAAAAAATCAACAAAAAGTGAAGCCCTGAATTTGGCATTCTTAATAATTAATACTACTGCATTTGTCTGTCTGTTGAACAAAGTTGAGAAAAATCAATGATTTGTTAGGCCTCTTTTGGCTAAAACAAAGTCTGTAGTTCTACCGTTGTCATTTTAACAGTCATTTATTGTACTAGTGGCACGGTAGCCGAATGGTTAGAGTGTTGGACTCCTAATCCAAGGGTCCATGGTTTGAATCCGGGAGGTGACCCTGTTGTGTCCTTGGGAAAGACACTTTACACCATTATAATCTCACCCCACACAGGTACGAGTCGGGTACCGGCATATACTGCTGGGGAAGTAAGCCTACCCCAGACTAGCATCCTGTCTAGGAGATGATGTATAAATCATCTGTTCTGCTTCTCGCAACTGAAACCAGGATAAGCTCCAGCTCTATGAGCCTCTAAGGCCTTAAAGGAATTTACTTTTTTTACCATTGTACTATTATTCTGTTCCCACTAGGTGCTGTCAATAAAAACATGATAAATAAAAATCAAATTTAAACATGTTTTTTATCATGGAAATGTTGGTTTTGTCATCAAAATAATAGATACTGCTGTGTATTCACCTTTTTTTTTTTTAAAGAAGATCATGTTTGATCAGTGGGATTCTCTGAATTTTGGTTTGAACATTTTAGTTGAATGAACATGACTATAATCACAGGACCGGTATATGTAGCTTATTTTCTCATGTCTCTGTGACTTCTACATAGCTGGTTATACTGTGTAATTTGTTCTCCTCAGATCTTGATGCTTTTGATATCATAGATATTCAGTCTCTTGGTGAGTTGAAAATTTAAGTTCGGGTTGGGGTTTTTTTTGGCAGGGAGGGGGGTTGCTTTTTTTGTTGTTTAACAGCACATCAATTTTTATCCCTTTTCTGTGTAGATAATTTAAAGAAAAAAAAGTAATTATATATTTTGTATGAAAGAGGATCACCTTTGACTAAATACAAATTTTTATGTAAAATATATTCCCCATCCTTTTCAGTGGCACTTTAAACTATATATATGACGTTGAGGATTGAATATAGGTCAATATATTACAAAAAAAAAGTGAGTCTGTTTGTCTTCTTTATAACAAATGTGTTCATTTCAATTTTCAAATGGTAATCTTTGCACTTGCATGAACATTTGATAGCAATGCAATTGCAGTCTACACTTTGTTTTATTTTTAAAGACAATTTAAATATCATGCTTCCCTCTTTCACCACAGGGAACAAGGATGATCTTCTTGGATGACAGTCCTCAGAAATGTACACTGTCAGCTGCTTTCCGAACTGTGATCTGTAATCTTATTGTTGTTTTGTAGATTGCTGTTTTCAAATTGCTTTTCTTTTCTTTTTATTAATGAAGCAATATCAGTTTCAATTGACACATCTGTGAACAGATTTAGTCATTAGTTGTTTTACAATTCACTATATCGTGAAAATATTTTTTTATTCGAATAAGATTAAGTAGTACTGAAGATTGGTGCTTTGTCATTTCATTTCCTTAATATAATAATAAAGTAAGAAAAGAACAAGAGAAACATACATGATGGAGATATTACTTGGATACAGTGATTTGGCCTCTACCATTGTTCAACTATTTCTAGGTTTGCAAACCACATTATACATGTGATTGAGACTGACTTTTCTTTTAATTTATAATAAATTTAATTTTAATGCAATGTGAAGTCTTGGTACATTTATTTTATAATACTGATGTGTGGGAGTAAGTTCTCCTTGCAAGGACCCACTTTCTGAGGACCCCTGAATTTAGTTCTGTTTAGAGATAATTGGTTTAAGGTATAGTCCAGGGAATTAAAATAGAGCTGGATGCGTTCAATCGAAGAAGAAATGAAGGCACTGGGAAAGACCTGGGTTGAAGTAAAGAAGGCGGCGCAAAATAAACTACGATGGAGTGGAGAACTGTTATTGAGGCCCTCTGTTCCACTAGGAGCCAAAAGGCATACTGAACTGACCAGGGAATTAGCTATGCTTTGATGTTCCAACTTGGCCCATTGTGACAATGCTTCCTCTGACATGGTCTTCAGTTAATCGCACCTTTGAGCACTTCAGACACATAAATATTAGCTAATTGTGACCTTACTCATGTCTATTTTGAGCTGTGTATTTTTAAAGTTGAAAATGGACCATTTAATTGAAAATAATTATTTTGAATGATCGTAAAACTAACAGTTATTAGTTATCTTTCATTGAATTTCTCTTTTTATACATTCTCTTTTATTTTTTTATGAGAATTTGAAGCCTCCAGAGATCCCCCCAAATTCAGTTTGCAATATCTCTGTAGCAGTAGTATATGATTCAATATGGTTATGTTTGGTATCCTTACAGTGGAAATACAGATCTTTCTATTGGTATGCATGACTGAAAACTTGCAGACATGCACTTAAAAGTGTGAAATCAGATCACAATTTATGTCTGTTGTGATGAAGTTTTCAGATGCCAAAACAGATCCATTTTTGTGTTTTTGACAAACGACAGGTTTTTAATGTACACTTTACAGAAGAATCCTTTCCAATTACATGTACCATTTACAGTATATTGCCTAAAATCTACATTTCAAATTAATATTTTAAGGGCTGTAGGGCCCTGAAGTTATAGTGTAAATTTTGTGAAAAAAACATTCATTCATCCCGTTTAAGTTCTACTGCAAAATTAACCCGTGTGTTCTCATTTCTTCAGAAAGCATCACACTGCTTCAAACTGTTGTTTTATGTGTTATATTGTATTTGTGTTTAAAAGTATTTTTATCATCATCACCACTTTTCTCACTCTTACACTCTGTTTTTCGCATTGACCACAGTCATCATGTCCTTTCCCTCTCATCCTTATCATCATTCATTTCCTTTCATTTTTAAGAGAGAAAAACCATCAAACTCAAGGCCTCCAATCACTTCATTAAATGAAGAACGTAGATGCTTTTGCATAAAAACTCAAATGGATTTATCGATTTCTGAAAAAAAATTTAGAGCCAATTTAAAGAGAGAAATATGACGGAATATCTGAAATTTTGAAAATAAGTTTCAGTGGTTTTTGCATCGGAACCCTTTCCTTGTGTTATGAAAAGAGTTTTGACTGTGTGTATATGAAACTTGAGTTTGACCACGTGTATCATATGCATGATTTTTCTATAAGACATTGAGATGAACATGTTTACCTTCATAAAGGCAAAATCCCAGAGCAATTAATAATGTACACAAGTAATTAAATGTTATACCATTCTTATTCGTAAAATTAAGTGCCTTGCCATGCTTCAGATTATTAAAAAATGATTTTAAAGCTATGCAGATGTTATGAAACTATTGTTAAAGTAGTTTTAAGAAAGTCTTGTCATTCTTGTGATAATATTAAAGATTTGAGATGTTATCCAAATTGATGGTCTCAATGTCATGGAACTGTTTTTCTTTCTTTTAAATTTGTGTGTCTGCCTATTACTACACTACATCATATATAATCATTAATTGAATGTGTTGTTGTAACAAGGGAAAATTTGATATTGCTCAAATTAATTTAGAGGTTACCAGTACCTTCACTTTGAGAAAACAATTTGAACTGGGTTCTGAATTCAAAATTGTAGATAATTCATATTGAACAAGTCACAACTATTTTACATAAATTTACATGTCATTTGAGAAAAACAGCCGTAACAGCCCTATCGTAATTTACAACTGAACGATCATATGATAAGACAATCATGCAAAGTACTGATCATTACTGTAAGGGATTGGGAGGTTGGCAAGAGATATTGAACAGCTACGTACGTAAGTACTCTGACATTCTGTGATTGCATTCATTTGAGTCAAAATATTCTAGACTGAAAAAATTATTGATGAGTTTGATTTAATCCAAATGGACTCCAACTTTACATTTGATTATAATATTGTCGTGACTCATACTCTTGACACCAAATGCAACATTGTGTTGCACAGAATGGTTAGGCTGCTGCTTCACAATCAGAAAGTTATGAGTTCAAGTCTGGTTGTGCCAGTCCAGGCATTGCATTCTTACTCACATGGGAATTGGGCACTGGCATATTCTGCTGGGAATGGGAAAGTGAACCTCGATGACATTCAAAAGATAAAAAGTTTATGCTCATTTTTTCAACATATTTTTATTTTAATGACAATAATGACTATGTTCACAGAAAATTACAATAACAGGTTTTGAGGAAATTAGCAATAGTTTCAGGTCTCAGTTTTGACAAAAGTTTTAATACATGTAATAACGCCCGGTTATGAATAATTTCAACATCAGATGGCCAATGAAAATTAGCAACAGGAACCTTTGGCAGCTAACAAAGCTAGACCCCATTATACAACAAGTAGGAAAGAAGGAAGTGGAAATCATCCCAAGATATCC
>JBDFRD010209674.1:0-11611 GCA_039654405.1 Bullina lineata | reverse complement strand
CCCCCCCCCCCCCCCCCCCCCCCCCCCCCCCCCCCCCCCCCCCCCCCCCCCCCCCCCCCCCCCCCCCCCAAAAACCACAGAGATCCTGCTGTTTCATGTCACAGAATTCAATAGAAGCGTTGGACGCGGGTAATGTGGTATCTGGTCTCACCATTAATTATTGTTGCGTAATCAAGTCGTCTCCACATGTTTGTCTTTTGTCTCCGTTACACTCCGCGCCAGTTCATCTTATTAACTCTTTCTCATCTGTTCCTGTTTATTCTTTTCTTTCTCTCTCGCTTTCCTTTCGTTTCTATCAAATAATCCTCATAACGTTCCTGCGTAAGGATGATGTATGAAGTTATCTGTATAACTCCCTGTCATGTGTGTAATGTCACATCCTCTCTGTGTTCTCAAGGGACATCGTATTGTGCGGGCCTTGAGGACAAATGTGTGTAATAAGCAGTGCATTGTGAAACAAATAAACCTGGTACTTTATAACCGCTACGAAAACGTGCTATATATCACTACCTTATAATCCTTCATATTAAGAAAAAACATAGTCATTACTAATTATTACAAATATTTCGTAACGGTTAATTTCATTGAAAAACATGATAATATTGTGTTTTTGGCAAAAACTGACACTTTTCTGACATTTGACAAAACCGTAGCCACTGCTTTCACAAATTGTGTAAAACATTAGTAGTGCTGTGTTGTTACGAAAGCGTGCATGCTATTCTTAGAGACGTAAGAGTATAACGTCATCACTGCCAATATTACTCCAATTCACATTTTTGTAATGTGGTGTTGTCATAAACAGAGTAGCATGGCATTACTAAAAACACTACACACTACACGCTCCTTCTACAGGACATCAATAGCATCTCAGTTCCGAGCGTGCATACTTGCTGTAGTACCGTAATAATATTTTTTTTAAAAAGCGTGGTGTTGCTGTTGCTGTTACAATTAGAATTTTTAAGGGGAAGATTTAGTTACTAAACCCTGCTTTCACAAAATAACTTCAGAAAATATGCCTACTGGTTATCGAATGAGTACATTTTATAAAACACACCTTCCATGCAATAACCCTCTTTTTCTTTCCTCACCAAAACATTCTTTAAAAAAAAAAAAGCAACAAAACCACAGCAATGAAAAAAGAACTAGTCTTCCCGCCCCACCCTCCATATGATTCAGAAAAAGAAGAGAGCCATTCACGTCGTTATTTGATCCCTCCTAACGATCCCCAAGTCACTGCAGATATTCTGACGTGTCTATTCCTGTGTATCTTATAGTATCTTACCCCTTGCCATTTGAACCAATTGCACCTCATACAAAGCAGGTCTTGTTCTGATGTATTCTATTCTGATCTTGGCTAGCACATTCTTCGAAGGGACAAAGTCTATAAGCCCGCCTTATAATTCAACAATAACGTCAAAGTTAATACGTTTATACCTTAATGCGTAATTTGAATTATCTATCAAACAAACAAGTCATAAGCCAATCATTAATATTGTTAATATTTGCATAAAAATTGATCTTTGCCTGTAAGACTGCACCTAAGGATATCATTGTTTCTTCATAGCGCAAACTTGACTGGAAACAGCGTAAATGCACACTCAGTAACGCGTTACAGGTAAGTCAAAGAATTGCTAATTACGTTGCCCGCATACGCCATTCCATCTAACTTCGAATCATGTTCTTAACTCTTTGGGTACCAGATATTATACTGATTATAACAGGTTGTTTATGTGACACTCTTAATGATTTCTATTGATTCGATGTAAATCCTTTTTACGGCCAAAGTACGCACACTCACCCAAATCAACTATCAATGCGTTTTAGAAAACTTATCTCATTTTTCACTGCTGGGTGATTTAAAGTATCAGAAGGTTGAGGAAAAGAATCTGTGATCTTATTCAATAACCGATATATCACCCATTGGTACTCAAAGGGTTAACAAATACATAATGGGCAACACATCGTCGGCCTTCGATATCCACCCTCCCCAATCATCTGAATTCAACACAAGTCCTAACGAAAATAGTAGGTTTAAAAGAGACACAGTCATATAATTTGAGTACCTTGTACAAATGTCACAAGACCCCCTTTTTTCAGTAATACGAGACGCTTCGTTTTGCAGCGCTGCAAAGGTCACAACAGAAACCATTGGAAAAACGACTCATAACGCAGCATCCGCATCCTGTGTTTCTCGTGGGCCGGTTGTTGAGGTACGTTTGTCTTTTGGCAGCGTGGAAAGGAATGACGGACGGCCTAGAGTTGAAGCATCTGAGGAAATGAAACATCGTCACCATCATCACCGTTGTCATCATCATCATCATCATCATCATCATCATCATCATCATCATCATCATCATCATCATCATCATCATCATCATCATCGCCTTCAACGTCGTTGTTACTGTTTTTTAAAAAAGAGAGATACAAAGCACAAAACTCCTTTTGCATCTTTAAAAAAAAGTAGTTCTCACAAATTGGTGCTGTAAAAGGGGAATTACTGAAAGTCCAGGAGGAAGTGAAATTATGCGTCAGAATCAAAACTTTAGAGTGGATTCATTTCCTGAATTGGCAAAAGTAGTCGAAGTTATGTAAACAGGATGTAAGGTAAAACGGACATTATGTTCATTTTAGTTTTGCGCACAAGAGTTTTTCATTTATTGTGGATTTCGATACCTGTGTGGGAATAAAAAAGTTACTGTTGTTCATATGATATTATAATTGAAAAGTGAATTGTTACAGCAAGGTTGGTCTTTTTTTTTTATTGTTGTTTGTGAGTTTGACCTAAGCCGGTTGACGATCAAACAACGTTACGTGTGAGGGAGGATGCTACACTCGTACTATATTTGTATTAAGTAAGTCTTAAAAATACTTAAGTTAGTCTAAAATTGCTGGCTTTTTATTTCCAAAAACGTACTAAATAGATAGTCCGTAACTCAAGGAGGAGCTCGTGTGGGCACAAGAACTGAAGTTAAAATAAACTAAAGGAGCCTATAGTCGAGAGCAGGTGTTTCCATTGGATTACCGGATCATAAACATTCAATTCGCTGGAGCCTAAGATCACTGTCACTAGTTAATAAACCGCATCTCGACCACTTCGAGTGACCTTTGAACTCTGACCTCCCGATCCCAAAGGGCCTCCTTCCGTGAGGATATCGGAGAAAGTGGTGGACATCATGACGGAGTCTTGGAACGGAGACTGGAACAATTCTGTCACGGACACGGAGACGACCGTCTCCTCCAACGGTAAGGCATATGACTTGGTCTTCTCTGTTTCAAAGAAAACTAAACATTTCAGCTCAGTTATTTTGCGTTTGTGTTTACCGCTTCCATTCGCTTTTATTTTATGAATACTATTGCTACTTTTTATTCCTTTCATTTGAGTTTTCATTGCGTTCAATTAAGGAAAAACGATACAGTATGTAAGATTGTGTTCTCTCCAAGCTGAAGAGTTCTTTTTTCTTCTCGTTTACTTCAATGGACACTCCAGTGTATAAACGAATGCAAGTCATTCAGGCCACCAGTGTCTCTGGGCAAGAGCTGTCTAGCCTTTAACGTTATCCTTTGTAGATATTCACGCAAAGGACATTCTTGCTGTGCAATTGCTGTTTTCCAGCCGCCTGCTTGACAAGGACGCTAGTATGATTGATCTAATTGAATATTTGTGTACAAGAATTTGTTTTGTTTTTTGTAGGCGGTTATGGCCTGTTCGTAATCTGAACATGACTACCTGCTGAAGATTTATGGCCTAGAATTAGATTGTTGGTTTCGAGAACTGCTTAACAAACGTATGGCTAAAGCCTAGTGCCGGCATTACGTGTTGCCAGGCACACGAGTCACTGATAGAGTGGGACAAATGTAGAGTGTGGTGAATTCGTCACGTAATCTTAGAGCAAAGTAGAATATTATGCTAGCTCGGTGGTGTTGGTACAGCAGACATGTCAACTTTACGCTGTAAGAAAGTACGGGGAGCCGTCAGAAATAACGGTCTACGGGCAACTACGGCCAAATTACGTCGGAGACGCAAGATCTGGCAGACCGGGAACTTGTACGCGGTAAAATTACTCTTTTTACTGCTAGTTCAGCTCGTGATTACCCCAAGCCTCAAATGGGGTTGGCATGTCTGGTACAGAAATCGGCTTTTAGTTTTCAACAGAG
This sequence comes from Bullina lineata, assembly GCA_039654405.1. NCBI lineage: Eukaryota > Metazoa > Mollusca > Gastropoda > Bullinidae > Bullina > Bullina lineata. Next base: position 7,456 of record JBDFRD010209674.1, on the reverse strand, counting down.
AAGCCTAAGGTTCAGTGCTTAGTGACTCACTGGAGCACAGGGCAATCTATCATTAGCAGGTGTCTTTGACTTGGGACACCAGCCTGATTTCTCCAAAAGAGTTCATTTGAGTTTCCCAAACCGAACCTCTAGCGCGCGCACACTCAAGCATGCGCGCGAACGCACGCACGCACCCACAAGTGTGGTGTTCTCGAAATGTTGCTCCCAGTAGCAAGAGGAAGACAATGTCGCGAGGATTTGACACTAATTGAATTGGTTTGTGGTAAATCTTCGTGAATTGATTTTCGAAAAAAAAAGTCGGAACGAAACTAAAACTATGAGAATTGTCGATTTGTCGGGCAGCATAATGCATAAAAATTGCACTGACAAAGCAACGTGGATTTTGTTGTATGACATTCAAGCATGAATAATGTAGGTGGGACAAATCACATTTTTTAACCCAAAGGATATTTTCCCATTTTGCGGACGATTATTGAAAAGGTCAGCGCGTTTGACTCGCAGATCGTGTTTCTCGCAGATTCAGGGTATGGGAATGCCATTCAGTGACAATAAACGTGTATTTGTCTTTGGTCTGAGATAGCAGAGAAAAAAGGCAAGCACATAATTTAAAAAAAGTGTACAGCTATGACTACATAAAAGACTATCCTGATGACAAATCATAACGCGTCATAACCAGTGTGTGTCTTGTATTACCTAAACTACTGTCGTTGTATCTGATATATTCCTGGCAGACTAAGATAAGCATAATATTATCTGAATAAATACCCCCTCATCAATGCACAAATGCAAATGTACTTTGTATTTGGAGCAATGTAGTCAAACACATGGGAAATCTTTGCAAGTTGTGGTGATCTATGTTGTATGTGAAGAAAGAATTGTGATGAACATATTCGAAAATGTCCATGTGCTTTTTGTTAAAGAAAAGTCTCATGTTAGCTGAATGCAATTTCTTTCGTCCTTATTTTGGACTTATTTGTTGTTCCAGTATTTGCTTGAGTTAACTGCAGATATGATTGAAGTGCCAGGGTTCATATCTCAAAGAAGCCCGATATTAGGTTTGAAAGTAAACATTCTTCACTTGGTAATGGCCTTACGTGGAAAAAGCCTTCCAATAGCACGAGTAAACTGTCTGAGGTTGAGACGAAGGTAAAACCCAAGGTCAAAAGTGAACAAAGGACCCAAAAAGCGATCTGAAAAGAAATGGTTATTCGAATGTGTTACGTTTTCTGAACACATCAGATTATATCAGTCGAAAGTTTCCCCTCGCTGTTCGCTTAGTTCTTTATACTCACCTGCGTCTGGTGCAGGCTAGCTTGGATCAAAAGCGACGACGCTGTGTCCTAATTCAACAAAAGATTTCGAACGTTTAATGCGGTGATGTTATTTGCGTAGTTTGGACATGAGCAAATCGCTACTGTGATTTATGAGGCGCATTGTGTCGAGTACATTGTGTGTTAAGGTGTATGGTGATGTCAGTGGACAATTCTGTTCCGTACGTGCATATCGTGTGTGTACCTGTGTGTGTGTGTGTGTGTGTGTGTTTGTGTGTGTGTGTGTGTGTGTGCGCGTGTGTGTGTGTGCTTGTGTGAGTATATGTGCGTGTTCATTGAAAAATTGCTTTGATTTTTTTTGGTATTGACTTCGAAAAAGCCTTGGAGACCTTACTGTCTAATTGTAAGCTCTTCTTTTCATTGCTCTACGCACCCTACCCTGTGTCTCTTCTCTTCTCTAATCTCGTCTCTTCTCTTTCGTTTTTCCTTGTTTCCCTTTATTTCTCTTTCTCTATGTGACTTTCTTCATTCACCTTCTACTCCCCCTGCTTCTCCTCTTCCTCCTATTCGTCATGTTTCCCCTGTCCCCCCCCCCCTCTCTCTCTCTTTATGCTACTCTTACTTTCTCCTTTCTTTTTGTTCCCCTCTTAGTCACACATATCATTCAAATATCATGCACATTCTAGAGAATTGTTGACTTAGAGTTTACTGTGCTTCGTGTCCCACGTTGTTACTTTGTGACAGTCGCGGTTAGATGTTTGAAATGTAATATTATTTTCAGTGTCTGTTTTCACCTCTTCTTGTTGGTATTGAACTGAGATTGCAGCTTCCCAGAAACAATATAGGAAAATATTGCGATTCGCGACAACACGGTAAAACGTTGGCAATTTATCTATAGCCTTAGTTCAACGTTTGTCAAATTAAGGAATTATCATGGATTGGTGTATAGTCTTTGTCAAGCCGTAAATCAAAACATGCATGCTCTCCCCCCCCCCCTTCTCTCTCTCTCTCCCCTCTCTCTTCCTCTCTCCTCTTTCGCTGTCTCCATTTTTCTCTCGCTCTCTCTGTCTCTCTCCCCTCCTTTCCTTTTGCTAATTCCTTCGATTACCTTCCCTTCTTTCTCCTTCTCCCTCTCCCTCCTCCATCGCTTCCCCATTCGTCTCTTCCCTTTCTCTTGCTCCTGTCTTCTCTCTCTCCCTTTTCTTCCTGTCCCCTTCATGTTTTCCTGAATAGTTTTGATTTGATACTGACCGGCTTAGGGTGTCAAACGATAACACAAAAGGAGGAATTAAAATGCCACAACTTCCATCTCTCTAAGATCTGAATTCTGTCAGTTAGGGAGCCTTGACCTATATATTTATGACCTCAGTCCCGAAGACTTTTGAATCTCATGACTCAGTGACTCAGTGTTTTAAAATGTGAAGTAGAGAAAGACTAGTTTTGTTGTTGGTATATTATTATACAGGACATTGCTCAGGATATTACAAGATAATATCTCATCCAATGGTTGTCCGTTCTTCTTGGAAAGAAAAAAAAAAGAGAAAAAAAAGGGGGGGGGGGGGTGAAGCGTGGTCCCTGAATAAGAGTGTTAACTTTTGTTTGTTGTAGTTCGTCTTGAGGTCTGATCTCCGTGATATGGAAGTCCCAGCCTCGACCTTAACCTTGCGTTCCGAATCTTCCTGTACTTTGACCTGAATGCTGTCCAGCTGGTTCGTGTCCCTTTCGTCGTCCTTCTCTTCACTCTACGGACTCGCCTTTTTTCGTCATTTCGTGTTTGTCTCTTGCATACACGTGGAAACCATAAGTGAAGATTTACTAATGCATAGTGGAGCAAATTGTTCCGGTCGATGAGTGTTGTCAAACCTTCTGCTTGCCTATAGACCATGTTCCTTGCCAATGTGTGCGGGGCATGGTCTTGTGTGAGCTGTAGAAATCCTTAACATGCTTTACTTTCTCGTATGGAGATAGGCCCTGTGGAGGTAATGTTATTCTGGATGCGCTAATGAATATCGTCTTTTGGAATAATTATTGCATTGAGATAAATTTTACGTCTGTGTCTTCGTCAGAAACTGGCGACAACAGTATTTTTATAAGCGCTACGAATATTACCTTTTTTGTCGCTTTCCTTTTGCATCAAAAATTACCATAAGAATTATTTGTTTTTTTTTTAAATACCTTGACTTACTGTAAAATACGTAGCCTAACCTCTCGACACATTATTATGTCCATTCCTATTCTGTGTCGTGGCTTCTTATAGATTATAATCTCATAAATTATATTCAATCTTCTAGTTGACACTTTATAGCCCCTGTTGTATCCATCTGCCTTCTGAATTATCCCAGGTCGTGACTTCATGCTCTATTTTTTTTTATTTTCGCCGGACATGATCTCCGTCTTTTAGGCCGAATTCTTCTGCCCCTCACTAATGGAATACTTCCATATCCTACACCTGTCCTTCCCTTTTGTTATCTGTGTCATGGGCTTTTATCTGACGTGACATCAGTCCTCTATGCATCGTCCTTTTGTCCTCATATGACCTCATGATCTCTTGTGCGTCCGCGCTTTATATGACGTGGCACCTTGTCCTTTATATCTCGTCCTTTTGCCCTTATGTGACCTCATGACCTCTTGTGTGTCCGCCTTTCATCTGACGTGGCACCTTATCCTTTATATCTCGTCCTTTTGCCCTTATGTGACCTCGTGACCTCTTGTGTGTCCCCCGTTCATCTGACGTGGCACCTTATCCTTTATATCTCGTCCTTTTGTCCTTATGTGACCTCATGACCTTTGTGTCCTCTCCTCAGACGGGCTGCTGAGCCAGGACAAGGAGGACGTGGTAGAGCGAGTGGCGTTCCTGGAGAAGAAGGTGTCCCAACAGGAGGATGACATCATCTGCCTCAAGGCGGCCATGGCTGACGTCATTCGACGACTGGCCTCCGTGGAGTCGGGTAAGCGTTGTAAGAACCTCCCCTCCTTCCTGTCACCGTCACCCCCACCCTTTTATTTTTCAAAAAGAAAAAGAAAGAGAAAAAAAAAGAAAAATTGCTTTCCTCCTTTTTCAAAGTCTGATTGAAAACAACCACAAACGACAAAGATGGCGCGGTGAATTAATTCAAACAGCGTTGGTCTTAATTCAAGGGTCCTGGGTTTGAATCCTGACGGCGACCCTTCTTGGGAAGGGCAATTTATACCATTTCCACTCTACAACCCAGGTGCCAATCAGTTGCCAGCATATTAAGCTGGAGAAGTAAACATATCCCTGACAAGCGTCATTTCGTCAATGTTTATGAAGTCCATGCAGCCGGGATTTATCCCTTTTTCGGTATCGTGAAGCGGAACAGATGACGCCCTAAATAGGACGCCAGCGTGGAGCATGAACACTCTGAAGTCATTTGCTCCACGCTTCCTCAGACGGTTATACTTTCTTATTCTTTTTTTTTATTCTTCTCTTGTTGATTGATTCATCCAAAATAAATGTCACTGTTGTGGGCATTCGCCTTAGAAGACGTCGAGAGCTGACCGTTTTGATTCTCAGAATAACTGGAGAAAGTATGGAACGCCCTCCTGTTGCATTATGTGGCTATACCGTACGCTTCATCGTGTAAATGCCAGTTCATTGTCTTCCCACATACTGAAACCATATATGAATCACCTTCTCTCCCATCCACCCCCTTTTCCCCTCTCCCAGCGCCCGGCGGTACCTCCGCCCTGCCCTCCAAGCCCCACCTGCGGACAATGGGCTCCAGACCACGCTCCATGATAGTCTCCACGGACCGCGGGCAGCGCTCGCACCTCAACGCCCTGGACAACGTCAACGTCATGTCGCATCGCAACGCGCCTTCCTCGGCGCGCACGCCCCGCAACAGCGCGCGCCTCTCGTCCGCCAGCTCGCTGAGCAAGTGGTCCTCGCTGTCCACCTCGGCGGAGATGTCCAACTCGCAGCTCACGCCTACCTCGTAAGTCAGCGGCCGATGCACGGTGTAGCGTTTTGTTCTGTTTTTTTTGGCTTGTTTTTCCTTGTCTTACGTTTCGTTTTGGCTTTGTCTTCTGTTCTTGGTTGTCTTGTCTTGTCTCTTGTTTTGTCTCGTCTCGTTTCGACTCGACTTTTGAAACTCACACATGCGTGATGGAGCTTTGCGGCTTGTCATGCTGTCTTGTCTTGTCTTGTTTTGTTTTGTCTTGTCTTGTCTTGTCTTGTCTTGTCTTGTCTTGTCTTGTCTTGTCTTGTCTTGTCTTGTCCCGTCTCAATTTGGAACGGCCTTCTTGATGGAACTTTGTACTTGACATCCGTCCTGGACTCCCAAGGCGTTTTAACCTTGTGTAAGGCCTTTAGGCCAAGGCCTTTGTGAAAAAGACGCCACCATGACGTCTCCCTCGCTCGCCAGTAAAGAAATGAGTTCGAGCAAGGATGTTTATTTTATCGCTTCTGAACGGCCGCAATCCCAGCTTTAATGATGTAATTTCTAGATTTCAGAATGTTGTAAGATTTACCATTTTAAGTTTTGAAAAGTAAAATTACATATCTTCCCACCTTTTCATTCTTTTGCCTCGAACAAATAACATGAATGGTGTGAACAAAGTGAATTTTACCCCTTTAGTGGTCTTTTTCTCAATTTGCGGGAAATGATTGGAAAGATTCAAAAACATTGTCCACTTCTTCTGACGTTACTGCCTATATGTGACAATAAATGTAAAACATCGACCCAATATACATGTGGCAGTATGCCACTCTGCATTTCTGTTGCCTAATCGCGTGTGTGGAGACCGGGAATGGTGTCCGTGACGGAAACCAAAAAAGAAAGGAATCAAAGACTGAATTTGTTGTTGTGTTGTATTACTTTGACGTCATTTAATTTTGACTCGTTTTTAACTCACTGCTTATGGACAGAATTTGAAATATCGAAATCTATAGAACTTTTAATTGATTTTGACTTACATTCACTGTGTATTCATTATCGTTTATTTTTTTCTTCTGTGTCATGTAACTCTTCATTTCGCATGTTTGTTTAGTGTCACTAAGTGCATCTTGGTTGTCCATTCGGCGTTATTATAAATGTCAATATTTACTCATAGTTTTTTGTACAGATTATTAACCTTTGTTCAGTTATTTCAGGGTCCCAGCCGAACGAAAAAGTAGTTTTCTCCTTGTGGGTAATTATGTCCCTTATGAAGCTTGTACGGTCTGTCTACGAGACAACGTCTTCTTGTCTGTTTGCATTAATTCGTTATACATCTATCTGTGTGTGTCTCTCTCCCTCTCTCTCTCCCCCCTCGTCTCTCTCTCTATCTCTCTCTCTCCTCGTCTCTCTCTCTCTCTCTCTCTCTCTGTCTTTGCTCTTCCTCTCCCCTCTCTCTCTCTCCTTCCAACTATCTTACAACTTAATTCATGAAATATCAGAATATCGTTATGGAAAGGTTCGATTACTCCTGATAATTCATGCATTTTCTCGTCATTGTCAGCATTTAAAAATGGTTGAATGACAGCCACTCCGGCGGTCTTCTGGTCTTTCGTCCCCTCAGCTTCTTGCTAAAAATATCTGAACATTAGTGTTTCCATTCAGACCTGCCTGGCGGTCGCTACTGGCGGCGTGCCATGGTTACCATGGCAACTTGTTTCAAGTCCTGCCTCTGTTCATTTTAAACATAACCTCTTTTCGCTGTCGCATGAGTAAAACGAGAAAAAAGTGTAATTTCCGATTGGGCTTATTATTGGCAAAAAGGCTTTTTCCGGTTTCACGGTAGTACTGATTTGAAACAGAAAAAAATATTTCAACAATTAAAATTATGGGTTTCATTTGGTGCACTCAACTACGTGAGATGCACATGTGTTGGCCTACTCCGTACTGCATAACGTTATCTACGTGTTGAATACATTCGTAGTTGAAATAAGAGAAATACATTCTCTTGAAAAAGCTTTCCTATGCGTGTTTCCATGATTTCTCCGACATTTTAGCACAGTCTGTTTCCAGAAATCTTTAAAACTGCAACAGTTTCTCTACCAGGCCGAAACGCACTTTCTCATGGCTTCCATTGGTTGGTATAAGTAAGTGCTAATATTATACTTTGCTATTCCCATAACTTTCTATCTCTCTCTCTATGTCTCTCTCCCCCTCCCCCCCCCCTCTCTCTCTCTCTCTCTCTCTCTCTCTCTCTCTCTCTCTCTCTCTCTCTCTCTCTCTCTCTCT